>JAOBRG010021792.1:0-23200 GCA_027574985.1 Umimayanthus nakama | reverse complement strand
CCCCCCTCCTTGCCTCCCGCATCCCCCTGCAACAGTTTTTTTGCTCAAACGTTAATGAAATATGGATCGAGTGAGCTTTAACTGTACGATCTTTATCGTACAATGAGTTCTACTTTTCCTTACTTACCTGCACAAGCACGTTATTTAGTTCTTGTTTTGCACGTAATATCACAGCCGCCATGTCACCGGCGGTGTACAATATCAAAAACAATAAGGTCTTAATTACTTCCTTTTGTTTAGGCTTTCGACGTGGCCGCCATGTTAGCTGTCATTTGAGTCTGTGGCGATTGAGTGAGAAGTGGTCAGCTAAACGATTTGTGTAGCATTATTGACACGATGACCAACTGTTTTCATTCAATCTTAGTTTGTTCTTGGCGATCGCGAGCTGGCGAGCAATTTTCAG
The DNA here is from genome assembly GCA_027574985.1 of Umimayanthus nakama. Classification (NCBI taxonomy): domain Eukaryota; kingdom Metazoa; phylum Cnidaria; class Anthozoa; order Zoantharia; family Parazoanthidae; genus Umimayanthus; species Umimayanthus nakama. Next base: position 22,797 of record JAOBRG010021792.1, on the reverse strand, counting down.
CACGGCATTATTTTTTGCGAACACGAGCACTTTGACTTTTTGCCATCTAAGAGCAGCGAGCATTAAAAAAAACGTTTGGCGAACACCTAGCAAATGAAAATATTTGGCGAGCAACGAGCAAATTAAAAACTATTTGCGAACAACGAGAAAATTTAATCGAAATCAATCGATGAAGTAGTTGAAAATTGAGCTGCAATGTCTTCTCGATCATACCGGTGACACACGCGGGAAGCACAGCCAATATAGAGAGCAAGCTACGAAACACCCATTTCTTTCAGTATGATTCGCAAACAAAAGGACTTGCGTCGAAAACAAAAGAGAAACACTAACAATAGACACTTTACACGGTTCTTGAGACAACTGAAAACCTGACGTTAGCACTCTGTAAGAGTCAGAAATGGAAAGAGCAGGTAACAGTTCGTAAGTAACGAAAATTTGAGGATTAAATTATGAAAACTGTGGCACGGTAAAGTTTTTAAAAACTGGAATTTTAAAAGAAAATGTATCGGAGTTTTGCGTTGTGCCCTCCCAGCCTCGATCCCGTGCAAATTCCCATACATTCGCTTTTAGTTTTTTTGAGGTAATTTTTGTTTTTAAAACCCTCATTAAAGTTATAGTTTTCAATATTAAATCCCCCAATTTTCGGCATTTACTCACTTTTATGTGCTCTTTCCATTTCTGACGCTGCAGAGTGCCTAATGCCAGGTTTGCAATTGCCTCAATAACCGTGAAAAGGGTCTATTGAGAGGTCAATGAAACTGATGAAACTGAAATCTGAAAGAAACGGAATTTCTCGTTCAAGCCCATGATACTGCTATACTACAAAAACTTCAATTGCCTTAAACTAACTAACCCAAAAACTTTTAATATATTAGTACATATTTACGGGAACTTAACAGTATTTTTGTCATGCTAATGATTCTGCTTGTTTCGCATGTGTCAGAACTAGTGGAATTAATTAGTGGGAGTTCTTCCTATAAATGGACGATAGGGAGTATCGCCGTATTTTTTAGGGGTTGTAATCGGCGGCGTAGCGTTCTCTTCGGATTGTTCAAACAAAACCTATTAAAATTAAAAATGTTCAGTTATTTTGTGTATAAATATTTTGAATACGTTTCTTTAGTAAACTCAAGTTCATTGTTATCTGGTATTTTTTAAGTTAATGTTTGACCAAGGGGAGGGGAGGGGGGGGGTTGTGTTTTGGGGTGCGCTTAACTTTTTGGTTTAGAATTTTTAGTGTAGGTTTTCTAGGATTTCAGACGGTTACCACTATCAGTTTTACCAATGAGTATCCCTCGGTGTTGAATCTTGTTTTCTATAACACATTTTTAATAGGCGAGAGAAGACGTGGTTCGCAAATTATCCCAGGTTCCATTGAAAACACTTGGAGCTATGAAGCAAGTAGCCGGCATTATGTACCTCTCTGCAGCCATCCCGGAGCAGTTAAACGCACAAGCACAGGTGATTTACTTTATAAAAAGAGAATAAGGTGTTGAAATCAGCATTGCATACGATGGAAAGCAGAGTGAACCATCTCACTAGCTTTAACTCAAACTCATTCACTCACTCCTATAAATCACGTATTGCGTCTAAGCAATCTTATGTCCCATTCGTTAGAACTAACTATGGGAAGTTTACTATAAAGTTTCTTGGGCAAAAAATACGGAATTCCATAGAAGCAACTGTGAAATTTGCTCCCCCTTACATTATTTCAATTGTTTATTAAAAATATTTTATTTCAAAATATGAAATTTCTTTCAAACCTAGCCTGCATAATTAATGCTATAACGTCTTGCTGCGCTACCCCTAAAGGTATTGTGGCATTTCTACTCATTATACTGTAATTATCAGAATTGCATTGTAAGTTATTTACACCATCATTTATGACTCGTTGAGATTAGTTTGCAGCCCGGCTTTTGTCTAAGCACTGCGTGTATCTACCTGTGTGTCTGTGCTTTTGTGTGTTGATAATTTTTTTTCCTTCGACGAACTGCAATAACTTATGTAGTCTGGTCTCCTAAACTAGTAAGCTTTCAAGTTATTTCAGAGGACCAGCTCGTTTATTTTCGTATTATTTTATATTATACCTCTAAATGTAAGTATGTAACCCACTTAAGGGAAAAATAAAAATTTTTTGTCTTGTCTTTTATTCATTGAGATGCATTTTGTTAGCAACCTATATTTTAAGTTGTTGTACAGCGCTTACATTTTATCTGTGTAAGCGCTATATACTTTCCTAAAGGCATGTTATATTTTTAACCCGTGACTAAAATCGATCTTTGGAACCAGTGGTTAATTAAAATAACTCCTATAGAGGACTGAAGGTAAGTTGATAGTTAAGAGGCCTTTGTAGTGCTTTGTCTAAAATACATAACCTTAAATACCAATCACACAAGGTTTGCGAAAGACGACCCCTTTGCGGAAAAAAGCTTCATGTGGGAAACTGAACGGAAATCAGAGTCCGCTTTGAGGTGTCTAGCCTAACGTCGGCACGGTTCTTGTTTTACATCGTCTTTGTAACTTTCAATAGGTCCACCGGAGTTAAAAGGAACTGGATATGAACCCTGGTCCAGTTTGTTTGTTACTTGTTTTTCTTTTCTTCAGTTTATGCTTGTTGACCGTGACTAGTGTTATGCACAAAACTAGACACGGGAAGGTTTTGTCATGCACACAAAGAGCACGGTTTCTTCAACATAAAAAAACGGCATTGTATACGTCCTTTGAAGATCGTCTTGCTTCGTTGTGTAGAAATAAGCTTCAATGAACAAAAAAGGCATTATCCCATGAACTTCTTTCCCACTGTTAGTATAATTATATTCAATACGTAGCTCTTTATGATCAAAATTCTCTGACAGCTATCACGAATTCGAAATGTCGAAATTGTTTGACATTTGAATATTTTAAGAAGTAACATATAACCTTTTATCTGTTTTTAATAAAAATAAAAATAAAAATGTTGATAATAATAATAATAACAATAATAATACCAACAGTAATAATATTAATAATAATAATAATAATAAAAATAACAAGAGCAATCGCCATTATTATTGTAATTGCTATTTCTAGTAGTTGCAGTAATACAATTGCTTTTATTATTGTGAATATTAATATCTTAATTATTTTTTCCTGTATATATATTTACAAGGAAACAAGCTCGAAGAGTCTAGAGCAAATGAGTCAGCTAATACTACAGAAGTCTTCAGACCGAAACGTTGGCTTGGCGCGCTTGGCCGAGAGTGCTAAGGACTTGTTGGTCGCCCAAGAAAGCGTTGCCATATCTGCCGCAAAGGCTGCTAGTTATGAGAACGACAAAAATAGCGAAATGTCCAAAGAAGATTTAAATAAGGTATTTGTTACTGCTGTACCAACTATTACCAAACAATCTGGATATTTTCGAAGAAACTTTAAATTCTTGAAGACTTCTCTTTTAGAGTATAAAAAGTCAATCCACATAGTAAACACTGAAATGAAGAGGTAGTCAGTAAGATTTGGTTACTTTCATTCAAAGTATATTTAGATGTGGTAAGTTGCAATTTTGTTTCAATAAACGTTATTCTACATTCTTATTTGAAATACCTAACCATAAAATCTCGTATGGTCTATTTCAATAAGAACAAACTGTAATGTTGATGTGGTTTAAACTTATGCTCGCACAAAATGCTGGTTACAAAAGGAACTTTAGGTTTGGAATGTTTACTAAAAATTCAGTGGTTGTAGATATTGGATGGAAAACGAAAAACAAAAAAGTCAGTACGAATTGTGCGTGTTAATGTCATATGATTCCGTTTCTTGTAGAGTAAAAATGCAATCGAGCGAGGAAGATTGTCCACATTGGATGCAACAAGCCAAGCACTGTTCAATAAGATGCTGGTGGGGCAGAAACCCACCTCCATCGTTGGTCGTCATTCGTCACTGACGTTGAAACGAGAGACTCCTTCGAAGCTTTCAGAAGAACCCCTTCAGTCGGGAGATTCGGAAATTAAGTTTCCAAGTCCTGGAGTTTTATTTGCTAATAATACACTGCAGGGAGAGAGGCACATAGATGCACAGGTGACTAACTAATAGTTCAGGAAATTCACACAATTTGTCCAAGTGCATTTTTTTTTCTTGTTTTAGACTTGTTTGCTTTAGGTTTACCGTGTCTTGTCCTTAGGTGTCTATGTATCACATGGGGCCTCCACCAGGGATCTCCATTTCTGGTGGTCTTTTACCTGTTTACTAGTTGACTCCATGCCAACCACATGTCTTTAAGTTTAGCCTCAACAGATCTCCGTACTTTAATTTTAGGTCTGCTCCCCCTTGTGAATGCCACTGCCATGCAGTTTTTCGGACTGTGTTTTGTTTCTTAGCTTGCAGAATGCTTTTGTAATCTGCTTTCACATAATGTTCAAATAGTTTTGTATTATGGAATACCTCTTTTATGTCCCTCTGGAGGTTTCATTTAAGGGCAGGGCTTTAGTGGTGGAAATTAATGGAAGGAAGGTTTGGAAAGACTGGTTGATAACCTACTTAGGCGTTCCTTGAAATTATTCCAAATTCTTGAAGATCCTTGAAATTCTTTTAATCAATCGCCAATCGCCAAATCCCACTAGCTCAAATTTGTTGGTCTACATCCAACCGGATAAAGAGGTCTCTCACAACCTCACAAAATCAAGTGATTTCTCCTTCTGGATTCAATGCCCGCATTCAATAAAAAAAGTTTCGAAGATAGCTCCAGTTTTGTAACATTTCCAAGGAAACCTGCCAGTATCCCTCTCAATTAGAAATCTATTTGTACGACATCGCTAAATCACTTTTCACTCACGAACGCCCTTTTTACCTACTTACCCAGATGCACGTCTCAGGAACAAATATTCTTACATGGGATGAAAGCAGCCAAAAAGTCGACTCCTCACTACTTAGTTTGAACCTCAAAGGGAGCAATGGAAAACCGCTTAACATTTCAGGCCTGTCAGAAGACATCGAAATATCAATTCCAAGAACTGATACTTCCTCACCATTGCCGGAAGAAACCTACTTTACAAAGGATACAAACTTGACGATGCAGTTCCACACCTTCACAATAAATGAAGAAGGTGTATCAATACAGCTTGAGATCCATCCTGTTAACTCTACAGACATATTCAAAGCGTTTGCCAAGAAGGGATCGCGCCCAAGTCGGAGTAACTACGACATGATTATGACAATTCCAGATTTCTCAACCTGTTATCTAAACGAATCTGCGGGTTACGTGAATTGCTCTCAAAACCCCTATATGATGTTTATACCAAGTGAGTCATTAGAAGTTGGAGCTGTGTATTTCGTTGGACTGCTATATGAGGGAGCAGACAAAAGCCAAGAGAGAGCGCGTGATCGTCAAAGAAGGGATTGTCTGAGTGGAGCCCGAGTGAAAAGATCGTGTATCAAATACAAAGACCCCCCACCTACCCCTAAACCCGAGGGATTCGTCACTGTCAAGCCACTTTTTGATGCTTTTGCCTCGCATAATTACACCCTCAAAAGAAGCAGTGTTGGCTGCCGTTATTGGGATCCAGTTTCTCATCGTTGGTCCACCAAGGGATGCAAGGTTAGTTCCTCTTTCTATTTTTAAAATAAGTGTCCTGCCCTGCAAATATATATGTCTCATGTACCCCTGTTCTTCACGGCTATACAGTATTGCTGTACAAATTATAATTAATACACACAACCTTCTTACATATACATATTTGAAAGACATTACAAAATACTGAACAATTTTGTGCTGTTTTTAAAAGGATACTGTTTAAAACAACATACATACATACATACACGCATACATGCATACATACATATATACATACATACATTTTTGACTGTGTTACCTTTAATTTTGCTATGCCTAAACGCTCCTCTCTTACGAAAGTTGAGCACTTAAGCTACCACAGCCTTGATTTTGCTATACGTACACATACATACATGCCTTAAAGCGCCAGTATAACAAACAGGAGAGTTTTAGCGTAGCACATCTTCACATTTCGAATCGACTACAACAATAAATTTGAATGTCCTCTTAGCAGTGATGTAGTTGACTGGTGGGACAAACCGCTGCCACATCTAGGGAGTGTTGCGGATTTTTATACAGCTAATTCAAAAAAGGATGTTTTCTGAGTTGTTGCATTGTGCATTGCGCATTGTTGCATACCCAGCCGCAATGCACTGGATGTAACTTCTTAATGTAATTCTTAAAGCAATGTGCAGTGCATGCCAAGACCGGAAAGCATTGTGGTTCACATTGCTTCCATGGCTAATACACGAATGACGCTGTCTCATATAAGGCACCTACAATGCTACTTAAAAATTCGTTAAGTCCATGATGCATTGCGGTCTGGGTATGCAACAATGCACAATGCAACAATTCAGAAGGACAACTTAATTTGATGTAGGTGTAATTCCACAGTATAGACTAAACTTGCGTGTCTTCTTCTTCTAGGCTAGCCGAAAAACTTCCAGAGCGAGGCTCAGTTGTCGCTGTAACCATTTGACATCATTTGGTGGCAATTTACTAGTTGCACCGAACCCAATAAACTTTGACGAGGTGTGGGCGGGGTTCGCAAACATTGGAGACAACGTGGCTGTGCTTGTCATCATTGTTACCCTGCTTCTTCTATATATTCTGATCGTCGTGTGGGCGCGGCGCACTGACAAGCGCGAGAAGCAGCTACAGGTTAGTAAATGTCGATATATCGGAACTTTGATAGCGTATACGTACGAGAGAAAAAGAGACAAACCGCTGAACAAATTTCTAAGATTGCGTGTCGAAATTGAATTTTACAGCAAACGGTAAGAAGTGTTTAACTCTTCACTAAGTAAATGAAGCGATTGACGTTTCACAGTGAACAAAGAAAGCAATGTAAGCAGCAAACCTGCAGGTATGATGAAACTGTATTTTTCTTGCTTTTTGCAAACTTGTAAGCTTACTTGACATTTTTTCGACATGTTACAACAGTCCAGTTTTCCGTTCATGACTATTTTTTAGTGTTAGCCTCGATTCGGTGTCAAGTGTGAGAAGGGCAAGAAATTCAAGCCTTCGCCGTACACTCAGTGTTGTGAATAGCCGTGTTCACTTGGTCGATGGAGCGTTAATTCAAAGAAAAGCAGAGAAAGAATATAAAGGTGTTTTAAAGTATTGAGATAAAACAATATTTTCTAATTGCCAGTTAAACTTTGTTTTACTTCGAAGCACAAACTTGCGTGGAATTGCAACAACCAGGTAACCATGTTTATTTTTTTAATTTTAAATGCATTCAGTAGCTAGAGAGACATGGTTATTTAAAGTTGCATTTCAGTGCAAGTTAGCAATAGCCATGTATTTTCTCAGAGACTTTTTTTCCCTTATTTACTCTATTCATTTTACAGATAAACTATGAAAAATAACATAAATTTGGAGAAAAAATATTACGAGTTGAAATATTTAATTTACAGTGAGAGTATTTGAGAAATGAAAAACTAAAAAAACTGAAAAAACTTAAAATAAAACTGAAAAAAGTGACTTTTAACTCAAAACTAAATGGTAATGTTGTAATATACGGTGTTGTTTCTATTTTCTTTATCAACTCGGTGGGACCTAAACACAAGCGAAGCGTAAAGGATGCCGGTAACCGACCTGGGTTTGTAACTGTACCAACTTTACATTTTTTTCCCAGATGGAGGCTACAATTGTAATGGACGAGACACAGACAGAAAGTTCGTATGTCTACGAGATAACCATAGCAACAGGCCAAAGAAAAGGAGCTGGTACAACTGCCAATGTGTTCTTTAATCTAAGTGGAGATTTACAAACGAGCGCAATCGTTCCATTCAGCGATATGAGCAACATCAGACCGGGTAGAACTTCTAAGGTGACATGTACGCTGGTTTTACCTGCGGCAATTGGAACAGTTCGTAGCGTCCATATATGGCATGATAATACCGGAGCTAGTCCCTCTTGGTTCCTCAGCAACGTGATCATCCGGGATATTCAAACAGAAGAGAAACAGCAGTTTGTCTGCAAGCAGTGGCTGGCAGTGGAGAGCGACGACGGAAAAATTGACCGCGTGCTGCAACTAGCTGACGATCAAAAACTGAACCAGTACAAAAATCTGTTCATGAATAAAGCCGCCAACGATCTGTTTGATGGGCATCTTTGGATATCGGTGTTGGGAAAACCCGCAAAGAGTTCGTTTACTCGTGTCCAAAGGGCCTCTTGTTGTGTTTCATTGCTGTTTTGCACTATGATCACCAACGCTATGTTCTATAATGTGGGCGGTGAGCCCGATGGCTCGACTATTATGATTGGTCCAATCAAGTTTAGTTTACGTCAACTCATGGTTGGGATCCAGAGTAGCGTGCTTATCTTTCCGGTGAACTTGCTGCTAGTTCAGATTTTCAGGAAGAGTGCAGCTGCCAGAGACAGCCTTAAAGAAAGAAAAGGTGAGACAGATGCTCCCAAAAAAAGAGACAAAAGTGGTGCGAGCTGTCCGAATCCAACATGTAAAAAATGTTTATCGCGAACGCTGTACTACTTCGCTTGGGTTTTGTGTTTTGCCTCGACAATGACCTCCGCCACTTTTACACTGTTTTATAGTATGCAGTGGGGAAAAGAAACTTCAAATAAATGGCTCATTTCCTTTCTAACGTCGTTTATCCAAGACGCCGGAGTTTCTCAGCCACTGAAAGTTTTTGGATTTGCTTTATTCTTTGCACTTATTATCAAAGCAACCAAGAAAGCAAAAAATAAAGTAAAAAGTTTCAAAGAGGGCAAAACGGATGAAGACAACGCAAAATCGACCTTAAAAGAAGACCAAATCGTAGCTCTTCCCGATGAGAAAAGCTTGGCCGGAGCAAGGAAAAACAAAATAAAGGAGCTGAGGACATACAACCAGATCTGGGAAATTGCTTTCTATTGTATTTTTATTTTCTTTCTTGTCATGGTGGCGTATGGGCACCGTGATCCGAAGGCTTTCTATCTGACGGTCGAAATGGAAAACCAGTTTACAGTTCAGGTATGTTCTAAACACTACACCAGATGCACACTCATGCGCAGTACATACAAGAGGTTTGTTCGACGGGCCACACATACTGTACATAAACACGGCGGATTATATGAACGAGTGGAGATTTTAAAATATATCATGAAAGAAATATATCAACTATAACACATTTTCAAGCAATACATCCACTCATTCATACAGTCTGACATGCTGGACGTGTGGTCCGCAACACTAATCGCCCGTAAGAATTGCGCACGATCGTGAAACTGGCTGATATATGTACACGTACATTTTGTATGCTATATCGGTATAGGTACACTTTCAACTTAAAACAAACAGAATCAGGGACATGAAACATCACGGGAAAATATGGTTCATTGGATAAAACTGAATTGAAATGTTCAGTAAGTTAAATGTGGCAGCCGTTTAACATTGTCTCAATGGGTAGTACTCAATATTTCTCAATTGAGAATGCGGATCGTACCCAAGTGAAATTACTCATACGAGTCATTTGAGGGCTTTGTTTTAATAATATCATCCATATTAATTAGCTGAATTAAGAAGAAATGACATTCTCAATTTGTTGTTGAGCTTTCAAGCAGCTAGCTTGCTAGCCTAGTTGGTAGGGTGTAAGCTTAGTATGCTGTATAATGTCCTTTGGATGCCAGTTAGAGTCTCGGCGAAGCAACAATAAATTTCCTGTAAAAAAAAAAAGAAAAATAGAAGAGAGAGACTGATGCCGAGTGTGCGGAAACGTGAGGAAATGGGGGGAGAGTGAGGGAAAGGAAGACTGAAAGGAAGGGAAACGAGCCGTTTTATGCCGATTAAATAATTACATATTCAGCTCTCTCTTTCCGTATTTCATTTTAGTTCTTAGACTGCAAATAAAAAAAGTTATTTGAAGCTGAAAAGCTGCCTCAGATGACTCGTATGACTAATTCCACTTGAGTACGACCCGCGTTCTCAATTGAGAAATATTGGGTACTACCCATTGAGACAATGTTAAACGGGTGAATCTGGTCAGGTAGTAAAGAAACAAATGCTTTTAGGCTCAGGGTAGACTTTCAGGTTTAGTCGTGGCAATATTTGTACCGACTGATACCAAAAATGCAACGGAAAATTGAAAACCACGTTATACCTTTGGATAACAAAAAGAAGAGGAAAGAAAAACTTTGATTATGTAGTCACAAGTTCGCTTTATCAAGAAACTGCCTTTTCTCTTGAATATTGCACCAGATCGAGGCTTTATATGGTCAAATCCAAGACGGTGTGTTAGTGGCACGAGAATGTTTATTCTTTGTAACATTCTATCTTGTTTTTATCTAAATGACATTTTACTTGGAAATTTACTTTAATTGTAGTATATTTTAAATAATAATAAGAAATCGGCAGTGTTGTGTTGCTTAAGAGGCTCAAGTGTTCATTATAGTTGTGAATGATTTCCCGTGTCAAGTTGTATTCCTTCAGCGTTTTCTTTCTAAGGTAACTGAGCACAGTTACGAAATGTTTATGTAACTGGACTACAACATACTATCATGCCTAATATGCTAAAATTTGGTAAGTTGAAATATAGTTCTACACGGGAAGAACCCCACAGCGACTGGCAAGTCACCGTTGACTGCACGCACAACGTTGTGACAGTTCTAAGCACCGATACTGGCGATAGTAATGTTACAGCGCTGACAGCTGACAGCGCTGGTACAGTAGTAGTAGTGACAGTGCTGAGATAACAATATTCACATCACTGCAACAGCGGTGGCAACTCAAAGCGCTTTGACAGCGCTCTCGGGTTGCCAATACTTCCGTAATGATGTGTATATCGCCGTCACATTAATGATAACATCGCTGTCACTGCGATGTCAGCTGTCACCACTGTCACAGCGCTGTAGGTTTTACCGCTGTCAGTAATATGTCAAACTTTTATGCACAATAAAACTACAGAGTTTTCAGTTTACATTGCTGATAGGCTAATTTTGCTGCAATGCTGTCACAGTGGTATCTATGTCACAGTACACCGCTGTCACAACACTGTCACTACCCCCGATGTCACACTACTGGTAACTAAATCTGCTGTGACATAAGTGAGGACAGCATTGTAAAGGTAGTTTAAACCTCAATCGCTGTGGTTTTCCTCCTGTGTAATCGTCCTGGAAAAAACACACTCCAATAGGTTGTGTTTCTGCAATTTGGTGGTATAGTTATGGATACCTTTTTATTTCAGGGTAACGAATACATGTCTTTTCTCAACTGGGTTTACTCCACGTTCATTCCCCATGTTTACGTTGGGAAATGGTACAATGGAATGGAAGCAGGGGAAATCGAGGATGGATTGATAGATGACAGATCTTCTTTTCTTGTTGGAATGCCCCGTTTGCGCCAGCTTAGAGTACGACCAGGTATGTTTATAACACCTGAAGACTAGTGTTGAAAAAATGGTTTTGCGTTGGCGAGTTAGCCGTAAATAAATGGTTTAGAACAGAATGTATTTTTACCCGGGGAGTTGGTATACAGCTGACGTTTCAAGCGTTAGCCCTTCGTCAAGCAGACATGCAGTCAGTTATACATCAAACCTTTTAGGCGAAAATACAACAAGTTAAGAAAAAAAAGATATGAGAAACAGCTTGCTTGGGTCAAAACCAGTAGTTCAAAGATGAAAAAACAATAATTGTAGCTAGTTGTTTATACAATAAACTATTGATTGATTTAAAATTGACTATAACAATGTGTATCTATTCTAAGCACGTTTCTTTTTGTGTCTCTTCAAACTGTCAGGCATATCTGTTTTTGTAAAAAAAAATTCTTTTCAAAGATGTTTGCAGAATTCCCAAGAAACTACGAACAGAGATCAAGGAGTGTAACGATTTCTATTCCACTTCAAGTGAAGACAAAGAATTCTACAAACCTGGATGGAAACCTCTAAATATGAACATATCCAAAGTTGAAATCAACTATGATGTATGCCCAAAACCTTGGCGACATCATTCAGAGTCTGAACTCAATGGATTGCCAGTATGGGGGTGGACAAACATTTACTCTGGGGGAGGGTATGTGGCAGAACTTGGTTACTATCGAAGCAAAGCGCGTGAAGTTGTTCGTGAACTTGCGAACTTGAAATGGCTTGACCAGTATACGCGGGCGGTGTTTACAGAATTTACAGTGTACAACGCTCACAGTAACTATTTCAGTGTAGTGACTCTGTTAGCAGAGTTTATGCCCACTGGAGGGATTCTTGTTTACTCCAAGATTGACACCATTCGCGTCTACCGCTACGTTGGGCATTATGCCGACATCATCTTAGCGTCAGAACTTCTTGTAATCCTTGTCATACTCTATTTCTTTTATCAAGCTATAAAGAAACTCTACAAGCAAAGAATAGCTTACTTTCGGAGCTTTTGGAACTGGGTAAGCACGCTTCAAGTGTTCTTTGCATTTGTCTCGACCGGGCTCTACTTTGTACGAAGCCAAAATATTAGTTCTACGATGGAAGAATTGGATGCAAACCCGTTTGTGTTTGTTAACTTTCAGTATACAGTGATGTATGGTCAAATGGATACAGTCATGATCTCCTTAGTAGTATTTTTGACGACGTTGAAGCTCATACATTTGTTGAAGTACAATTACCACGTTAAACTGCTTTCTAAGCTTTTCGCTAACATAACAAGACTTTTGTCCTGCTTTATGATTGAGTTTTTCATTTATTTCTTTGCGTTTGTACAATTCGCCTTCATCGTATTTGGATCAAAAATCTACGATTTTCGTTCACCAGTGGCGTCTTCGGAAGGCATTATGGGAGCTCTTCTTGGAGTTTCATATTATTTCCAGTTGAAGGCAATAGAGCCTGTACTCGGGCCGATTTTCTACTTGGTGTTCAGTTTTGCATTGGTATTCTTCCTAATGAACATCTTCGTGGCAATCATGTGCTCTGCATTTGAAGACGCGGACGATTGTAAGGAGAGAGGCGAAACAGATCCAGAAATTGTGGAATTCTTCATGAATCGGTTTAGAAGTGTCCTTGGATTAAAAATACCACCACCGAAAGTGTACGAAGACGACGACACAGACAACGAACAAGAGAAACTTGCTCTTCTCAGAAAGAAGATCTCTTCAAAATACATCAAAAAGAAGATAAAAGCCATGCACTCCTGCTTAGATCGTCTACTTGAAGAAGAAACAAAGGCGTTGCAAGAAATTGAAGAGCGGTATATCAATTGCAGTATAAGCGATATTCTTTTTGAAACAAGTTGCTGACTAGAAACACTGTAAGCTTGTATAACAAAAAACTTCTAAATGTAAAAAGGAACTAACGTTAAAATGATAACTTATGTAATGTTATTTTAAAGCAGTGTACACCATTAACAAGGTATGGCAACATAACTGACTAGACAGACCTCACAATTCCGTTTAACTGAGGAGGGTCAACAAGTTCAGCTTTAGTTGTGAATAAGGGGAATAGAGAGGAGACTCGAAAATGAAAAAAAAAATTGAAAACGCCCCCAAAAAAGTGTTCCTAACGGATCAAGGATCAACCTCGGATAGCATTTCAGTTGGTGTTCGTCCATTATGTATGAACTCATTTTTTAGTAAGCAATTTTATATTACTTTTAACTTGAATCAAATCCAAGAATGAGCTAGCAGTTTCTTCAAAACTAGCAACCTCTCAAGTTTTCTCAAAATATTTGTAAATGTTCATCACAGGGTCGTGCGCTACATGCAAACCTTTTAACTCCTTGATTTATAGGAATTTTCTCAAAGTCTGGGAAATAGTTGGGGTCTTCGTCTTGGGCCACTGAAAAATCTTCGAAGGTTCAGTAATAAATTTCACAGGTTATCTCTCTTGGCTGCAATTAGATTATTTGACTGTTGTTTTTATCATCCGCGGAGCATGCAAGTTCTTTACTTGATCGCTTTCTTAGGGGCTCTGTGGCTTTGTATTTTTACCCACTATTAATACAGATGAAAAATTGCTCGATTCTGATTGGTTTAAAGCACTGCAATTTCTTGACAAAGGACAGAAAAACCAAACAAAATGCAAAAACACTTAACAAAATAAAAATTGGAAAAAATCGTGCAGGGCCATTTTCTTCGTAGAGTTTAAGAACTCTGCTTTTGTTGTTTGAAAATTTGCTTCAAACTGTCGACTGAGCAGTTTGTAAGTTATTTTAGGTTGCATAAATAAAGCGCGCGTCGTTCGTCACGTCTGGAAGTTGTCAAAATTTTATCGTGTGTGTGACTAAAAGAAAATTACACGACTTTTCTCATTAAATTAGAATTGCATTGCACTCGTGGGCTTTTTAGAAAGCTCAAATTGTAATTGCCCTGCGAACTCATGCAGACTTATTTGTGCAAATATTTTAATTTGAACTTAAAGTTGTTTAATTTCCTAATATACATAAATTGACCTCAAAGCTCCCCAAAGATCTTGAAAAATACTTGAAAAAGTACTTAGTTTTATCATTATCTACTGGGATCATTTATTGCTTATGGTACACCATGTTTTCCCTCCTCCTCTTTAGCAATTGCTCTTTAACCTTAGAAGCCTCGAAGACATAATAGTTACACAAACATTTGAGGGGGGTCAATCGGACCCCCCCCCCCCTTCCATTTTCGACACAGTTCATCCAACTGACATAAAACTTGATACAAAGAGCATACTTTTTTGAACGTTCAATTAAGCTAAACCACGTTGTTCTACTTGGTTTCCTTGGCAATATTTGCGCCATGTTGAGTTTTTATATTTTCAGATTTTATTCAAATTTGAACGTTTGTTTTTCAAAGGTAGAGCCATGTACAATGGATTTTACAATATAAAAGCAATGATAATGATAATGATAATGGTAATAATAATAATAATAATAATAATAATAATAATAATAATAATTATTATTATTATTATTATTATCATTCTTAAATGACCAGAAAACAACATTTAGCATTTGAAAGCCATCAAACAGTTAGAATCCAATATGAAGTTGTAAGTATTTAGTAAGTTTCGCCGTTAACACACAAATTGCGTGACTTTTTATGTTTACATCATCAGTTGTGACGTCACTTTAATAGTGTCAAAAAATGTGTTAACGAGCAAAGAATAGTTGCACAAAAACTTATGACAGTCGGTCAATAAGCAACAGTTTAAAACCAAAATATCGAGGGGGGGGGGGGGCAATTTGACTCCCCCCCTTCTCAATGCTTTAATCAAGGCAGGGTGTCTTTTTAGTTTGCTACCTCAACTTTGGTATTTGAGCAATGTTCAAACCTGTGAGGATTAAAGACATCAAGGATCAACCTTTATTAAGAGTTCTTATTAACTTTGACGAAGAGCTTTTGTTCGAATTTTAATATTGCTTAAGTAACTTTTAATTATTAGTTGAAAACACTTAAAACACACAGGCGTGTGTTTATGCTACACAGTAACTAACCGTACCAAAGTTTGTTGAAACATCTTAAAAAGAAGTGTTAATTAAGACCAAAAAGTCTGTGTTTACATAATGTGTGCTATCCATTTAAAGAAACCTAAAAATGTAATGTATTGATTAACTGAGTTACTAGGGAAAACCAGGTTTTTAAATGTTTGATGCTCTGACTTAGATATGCTCTATATTTTCCAAAATATCTGAAACTTTGGCCTCCAAAGTAACTGCTTTATTTCCTTTTACGGCACTGCTTTGGAAAATTATCGAGTTTGTGCTTGGTGGCTTTTACCGATAAAGTAGAATTGTCACGGTAAACTGATTTCCCAGCTGTTTGCTAACATAAAGCTCTATACTAGGTGGTTCAAGCAAAATCTATTAAAAAATATAAACAAAATCTGTTAGGGTATCAACACTTTCACTCAATATGGGTACAGATTTTTTGAATACGTTTCTTTAAAAAGCTTGGGTTTTTTGGTGTTTTCAAGTTAATTTTTGATCAGGAGGTATTAGAGCGCGCAAATTTTTATGGCCCAGCATTTTAACCCGGGGGTAATTGTCTATCAATAAAAAGAAAAAAACCTTTTTTATCTCTCTACCATGTCTTAGTTTTTGGTTAAGTTTACTGCAACAACCTCAATCCTAATTGTACGCTTTAAAAACACTTCTTATTTCCAAATTGTTGCAAAAGGAAGGTTGAAGTATTAAAACAGAACCTCCTGCAAATCTCTTTTCCGGTTTTTCGATTTCTTAAAGGATGGTATTAAAAAATTTTTGCTAAGAGGCTTTGAGAGATGATGGCATCAAGCTCACTTTTCGTTGAGAATTTGGTTTTTATTGGCCAGCTCAACTTACATTAACTCTGATTAGATAACAAAGTAGTCTTTACCTTCTTTTGTCTCAGTAAACCGCCGATAACGCCGCCAGTGCAAGTTTCTAGAGGCATGTTCTTTATTAAAAAAATTGCTGAAAAAAGAAGCAGTCTAAGGTTGATACTTAAGGTATACCAAGGTTATTATTTTTTTTTATGTAATTCATTTTTCCCTATATTGGCATAATGGTTTCTTTCTTTTAAGTAGCTATAAAACCACTCAAGGGGCAGCCCACGATTACCAAATTTGTTCTATTTTGCCAAAAAGTGTTATGATTTTTCGAGCCGAACGCTTTTAAAGAACCTCGACAGGTTATTTTATCTCATCGATTGCTGTTTGAAAGTTTTCAATTGTTTCTAACGAGTTGCATACTCCGTTGAAATCCGAATTTGTAGTTTAATAATTGTTTTTGTTTTTCTAAATAGAAAAATAAATACATTTATTTGTACTGACCATCCTTTCAAAAAATTTGCTAAAAGGTTAGATATAACTGCAATTCGATAGGACAACCTCTCTTGAAGGTTTCGGGTACTGAACCAGTAGTTATTGTCTTATAAAATATTTTTGTAAATGAGGAGGTCTGAGGAGACCGCTGACCATTTTGATTAGTTTGATCGGTATGTTGGTGTAGGAATTCCTTTCTTTTAATCCAGATAGAAAGGTAAATACTTGTGGTAACAGGGTACAAATTGAAGTTGGAGGTTGGGGACATTTGATAAATTGAGTTAGGCAAATACTTCTAACTGCTATTTTACTTGGTACGGCTCTTGGCCTGTATTAACAATACAGTTATTGAAATGCGCTGCAATATCTGATTGTTTGGTATAGAATCTCTTATCAGCGAAGATTTTATTTGTTATAGTTTGTCCGTTAGTGTTACGTTTAACAAGTTTCCCGACTAACTTCCTTGCTCTCTTGAGATTGTTTACATTTTTCAAACTAAGGTTTATAGAATTCGTGTTTATTAGCTATGGTGATAACAGCATCAATAGCATCACTTGCTTCCTCATCAAGTCTTTAAACAGAAATATTTATTCCCAGTCTATTTGGTCTGTGTCACTTAAGAAAGACTTGGAGATTTTGCTCTGCCGGCTGACACTATGTTAAGTACATTTTCAGTAAAGTCCCCCCTCTCCAGATAAATTCTAAACGCTCCTTAAACATGTTCTTAAAATTTTTACAATTCTTGAGCTTTCACGTTACAAAACGGTTTTTTAATTCAACGGTACTGGTTTTTAAGAACTGTCATTGCCCTTGTGTTTGCACGGGCTCTTATCCAGTGAGTGTAGACAAGTCTTGTTATATGTAAAATAAAGTAGCGGTAAGCGGCACATTATATAGCGCCTTTTCCATGTAAAATGAACCGGAAGCATATCTAGCTACGCTGTTAACAAGAAAAAGGTCTCATGAAAAAAACCAAAGGCGTCTGATGGATAATAATAGTGTTCCTTTTCAAATGCTCTTACTTCAGTTGTCTTTTACTGCAATTGGCTCAGAAAGCAAAATTTATGTGGACCAAGTGATGTGTAATCCAACAAAGTCATATCCTTTTTGGGGGGGAAGGGGAACATGCACAGAAGCAAAAACTTCATGATTTCAGTGAAAAGAAGACTTTCATATAAAAAATTTTATCCACCAGCTTGTATGTGGTAAAAAGATTATCAAACTAGCATCGATATCTTAAAATAGCGTGAAATTGGGCAAAAAATTAACTAGTAGTTTTGGTCTCTCTGACATGCTTCAGAAGACCCTTTCCTGTTGACGCGCTACATTTATGTAGTCGCCTCTGGCAACAGCTTAAGCGATCCATGTATGCTGCAGGTACTCATTTTAACAACTCCGGAAGGATGGAGAGCTGAGTGAACTATAGTGGAAAAGAAGATCACCCAGCGTATGTCTATGTCAAGTTATGAATGCACGCGGCGAGTTTGAAAAGCACGAGAGAAGCGTTTTGAATAGCACAAGGTGAAGCCGAGCGCCTCTTTAGCTTCTCTCCAAGCTTTCCAATACATCCCTAATTCAATAGGCGAACGCTTAATCATGAGTCAATTTCTGTTCCACTACACAACACAACAGACAAATAGGACCAATTTTGTTCATTTTGGTGGAACAGGCTTGACTCGTCAAACACAGCACACAACCCTCATAACGGCATGAACAGCTTGTAATCACTTGCGGATACAAAAACCAAAAAAAAAAACAGTGGAAAAAAGGGAAACGTATCCCCCGAACCAATACAGTGCCACGTTCCTTCGGCATCCAAAGGATTCCTAAAACTTTACAAACTCAATCAAGCTATTACCCACAATACACTTCTTTTAAGTCGAACTCATTCCGTGCCACAAGGTCACTCAATCGCCAGAAACTACTTTTTCTTTTAGAACATTGGCACTGCCACTTTATTCAGTCCACAGCTGATCTGAGTCCCTAGAATTAACCAATCAGGGGCGAGAACGTCTGCAAAACCGTATATCATGTCAGTCCAGGCCATATCCGCGAGACAAGGAGTGTGGAATTGAAACAAATAAAATTTATGCATTAAGGTTATCGTTCATGTTGGAACGGATCAAAACTTCGAAATTGAGTTTTTCGCAGATTTTGAATACACATGAAATGAACTTCTCGTAAAAAAAGCCTGTTTGTCAATACGTCTAGTAGTTTGCGAGATATGACGAACGAAAGTTTTTACCGGAAGTATAATTATATGACGCGCGGTTTACTTTAGGCGTGAATTTCTCGAGACATGATTTAGCTCAAACTACGCATATGTAAAGGATCAATGCTCCCTCAGTTTTTGGTTTCATGCCGTCATTTTTGGCAAGTTGATAAAATAATAGCCGAAGACAAAAAAGTCCTGCCAAATTTTGAAATTCTGCTCCAATTAATTTTTATGACTCAAACAGTGCAGTTTTGTATGCTGAAAATGGGGCTTTTTCTTTGAATGCCTGCAGGAAATTAAATACGACTTCAATCAAAAATCGCCAGGACGGAGTTAGAGTAAAAATTGTGCTAAATCTCACAAACTACCTAAAAATGGTTGAAATTGAAACTAACAGGCGCATTGACGTCTTGAAATTGAATTAACAGTTTGAGTTATGATGCTCGCATTCGTTTACAAACTAAAATTTTGAAAAAATATTTTCACCATCACTCCGACAATTTTATAAGCTTTCCACCGATATATAGGTTGTGGGTGTCCGATGCGTATAAGCCAGTTTCACAATCATGCGCAGTAGGTACAAGCGTTTTGTAAGCAGATTGTTCAAAATGTTTTAGAATTGAAATTTTTCTATTATATATTAAAAATATCTCAACTCATTCATACAATCCGCTGTGTTTACAGGACGTGTTGCCCGCCAAATAAACCACTTGTACGTACTGCGCATGATTGTGAAACTGGCTTATTAAGGGAGTTACATACGAAAAACTAAAAATACCGCTCAAGGTGAACGGTAACCTTAACTGATTTATTCTTCAATGTTTAAAATACTTAGTAATCTTCTTTCCTGAATTTTCTTTAAATTTAACTCCTAGTCCAAAGAATTACTTTAAGAGCGGGCTTAATGATACACAGTATTGCTGATGACGTCGCGTCAGATAAGCTTGGTATTTATAAGAAAAATCCACCTCCATGAACCTGTGGCTTGACGCTGAAATCAACAAGCGCACATGGAAAGCCTCAGTTGTTGAAGAACGGTCTCCTCACGCAAAGAAACAAGGTGCGTGTCTGCCAAGCATGCGTCTTCGGCACGCCCCTTTATAGCAGAGACATGGACCACCTACTTGCGCTAGGAACGCTGACTCAACACCTTTGACATGCGCTGTCTGTTGTATACCCTGGGTATAAAGTGATAGGACCATATACCCACAAACGCCATTCTCTCGCGTACTGGGGCCCCTTCTATGATCTCTCTCCTGAGCTAGCGGTGCCTCAGGTGGCTTGTGCATATGCGGTGCATGGAGGACGGCCGCATTCCAAAAAGGCGTCCTTTACGGTCAGCTGGCATCAGGCAGCCAGCGAATGGGGCGACCAGCCCTCTGCTTTAAAGACAGTTGCAAGCGTGGCATGAAGGCTTCAGTGCAAGATAGAAAGAGACACCTGGGAGGATAATGGACAAAAACTCAGCACTTCTTTTTTTAACACACTAACATGCAGGCTACATCTGCTCTGCCAACAGCAGAAACTGCCGATCGATCCCAGATTGGCCTCTGTAGCCACACAAGACGTTACGTATAGCTCAGTCTACAACAACAGTTAAATGAACCTCTTATAGGTGTAACAGCCGTCGTCTTCCGAGGCTATACCCTGCAACCAACCAAAATAAGAAAAAAGACACTAAAGCTTATAAAATACAGAACTCAGTCATTTATCGGTTTACGTTCGTGCGTGGGTCTATCGAGATTTAGATGCATCCTCGCGCCATACAAAAAGAACGTGAAAAGCTGCCAGCTTTGTTCTAAGTGCTGTTATAACCTTCATGTATTTTAAATGACTTGAATTTTTGAAACGCAGTGAATGTTTCACCTTCCGCGCCCACATACTAAGGGGCGACAACACAAATGAAAACTACCTTGCGACCATCTAGCTTGAAAACCGTGCCGCGGGAACATGGAACGCCGATAAAACCGCAAGTGACATACTTTTGTCTGCGTTCGTAAAGAACTGTAGCGCTGAAGCCTTGAATAAAGGCTTTTTCTGATAATAAGCTAAATTTCAAGCTTTTTTAAAGTGTTTTCGACTAATGCGGTGACCGTGTCTTCTACGTGTCTTATCTCACGATTGAGCGCGTGCCGGAACTCTTAAAGATATTTTAAATCTCGTTTATTTGTAATACTAAAGTGGCATCGCCTTGCTAACTATGGATTGAATTTACCGTTGACAGCGAAACTGGCTGTTTTTCAAATAGACAGCACTCGATCGTGCCCTGTTCAATTCAATTTACAATTGAAATGAAACTGTTACTGCCTTGTATGCCCTGCGTATTCCCTTTAAGTCCAGAAAACATTTAGTTTTTCATTGAGCGGAGCCGCGTGTCATATCTCGACATACTACACGAAAATAATCTTAATGCAAAACCTTGCCTGGGCATCAGAAACTTGTGAAGCAGGAAGTACAGTTTCGCGATTTCATATAACCCACACACGTATGTTCCGAAAGGGTAGAGTATAGTGTTGCCTGCTAACTGAGAGCACTTCTTATCTTATTTATATTATGTCTCAGACAAAATTCTTGGTGAACCGCTTACGGCGGTCTTTCTAAGATCCTTAACAACAGAGACATATACTTATTGTAAACAAGAAGCTGAAAGGTCCCACGTGGTACGTGTTTAGTATACGGACATAGCTATGTATAGTTGTAAGTTGTATTTGTGTATGTTTGTATGTATGTATGTATGTATGCATGTATGTGTATGTATGTAAGTAAGTATGAATGTATGTATGTATGTATGTGTGTTTGTGCGCATGTATGTGTGCATGTATGAAGTAATATCTGTACTCGTGTGAGTGTGTGTGTGTGTGTTTATTTGGTTGGATGGATGGATAGATAGATAGAAAACGAATGTGGTGAGCCGAAATATTTTTTATCAAAAACAAACTCGATCGAAGGATCGGAGAAACAAAAATTTTGTCAAAACACCCCAATTGCAAATCAGTTTGCGACATTTCGGTCCTGTAACTGAATCAATCACCTCGCGACACAGCATTTGTACTTCACATTGATATTGCAATGAAATTTATCATTTTGTGGTGTTTAAAGCTTAACTACAGGATTAGTCTTATGTGAAGATTTAAATAAAAGGCAGTGTGAAAAAACTGCGGTTTCCAACCAGTTGTATATAGTAGCATTTGTTTTTTTGAATTTCAGCAAAGTCTGTTTCCTTTCGGTTTTGGTGCAAAATTGGTAGAAAAATTATACAAAGTTTGGAAAGCAGCTAGCTGCACATCCGTGCAGAAAACAGATTAGTGCCAGTCAAATTTCTTTTATATTGTATCAGAGATCAAATAGTGACATGAAATGTTTCGTTTTTCCAACCTTAGAACGCTATTCACGATCAAATAAGATAGCTTTGCTGAAACGTGTGTTCAAAAATTCAAATCTATCGGAGGTGGAACGCAGGGGAAATTTAAACAAAGTCACATCACATCATAAACATAACTGATAGATTTCCTGAATCAAATTTGCTTAGTTGCGGCTTTGTTTGTTGTTTACTAGAAATCCAAGCATACAAGTCACAGTTATAATTAAAGCATTGTACTTTGAATAGAGCTGGGGCCTCATTTCCGGACGCCGTTTTTCGAAGGTAGCATATAAAGGTGACATTACCTGTATAAAAAAAACAATAGTGAGAACAACTTGCAAAATCTGCATATAAACAAAAAAAATAATTGGAGTAAGAAGGGAAGGGGGGATTGAATGGAGGGAGGCCAAGGCGCGTTTGATTTTTCGTTTGTAAAACACTACTCTTGTCTTACATTGTAATGTATCTCTACTTCTTAAGTTTTAACCTAAATCAACATACAAAGCGA
>JAOBRG010021681.1:0-23207 GCA_027574985.1 Umimayanthus nakama | reverse complement strand
AGATGAAGACAGCGCTTTACTGTTTAATGCTGGTGCACATTACGTTAAGGTAAACCGTGGGTTTTGTGATTATTGCGTACAAAGTAGCTTTGAACAGTAAACATTTATTAAGACATAAGAATGCTACTTGGCACTGTATTTCATGTTTTTCGCTGGATAATTACAAAAAACTTTGAATGTATTTTACAACGGATTAATTTAGAAAAACATCGTTATTATTTAGTTGGGAAGGTCCAGTTATAAAAAGAAAGAGATGAATGGAAACTAAGATTACTGACTAGCATCGTGTCTCATATAGTTTATCAGAAAACTACACCTCAAATTTAAATTAAAAGTTGATATATAGATCAAATAATACCTCGTCAAGGGCAAAGCTATAAAGAGTAAATCGATTAGAATAAGGTACAGCTTTGACAATGCTCACTTTCTATTTTAATAGAATAATTATAAGTGGCACTTTTTCACTGTATGTTAAAAACATTGCACGCTTATAATTAACAAAACAGTTAGATTTTCACTTCAAAGGACTTTTTCTCTATAACACAAGTGTAACGGAATATGATTTTGGAATCCGTAACGCATTCACTCGAGATAGAGGTGATTTTAGTACAGTGTTAACCTAAAGTTTGAGTTAAACTATGTTTAATCATACGAGGTTCGGATTTCTACTTTTTGTCAATGGTATTGTGTATAATAAAAACCAGTCGGAAATAACACTATTTAAGTAACGGAGAGACTAGTTTTGAAAAAAACTGTTTTATCTGCGTGGGCGAGTACGCTGAACAAATGGGTTTAATCAACAAAGTTGATATGGTATGTTTTTCGCCTGTGGGATATAGTGTTTAGCTGACGTTTCGAGCGTTAGCCCTTCGTCGGAGCAGACCTACTATTTAAGTAAGCCTACCTTAGCTATATTCATTGTTAGCAGCAGAAAAAGAGAATGAATTACGTTGTAGTTGGACTATGATGACAAAATCTGGATACTTCGATTCATACACAAACAAATGTAGCCGGGGACATGATAAACATCTAGAAAAATTAATTAGGTGAACAAAATGTTTTTACGCTATCTTAACTTAATGTATTTAGACCACCCATTTCGACAACTACAGAGGAGCCATTGATGCGTTCGCACAAGAAGTGAAGTCCCACTGCAGAGCGAAACCTGTGTGGAGAACAACAACCGCTATGCACGTTCAAACAGGCAATCTTATGGGATCATTTAGGAGATTTGTTACAAACCAGGTATGTGTGCTGTTCAATCATAAAGTACATTTAACCTCGTCCCCAGTCACGGTCGCGATCGGCGGCGCGGTTATCTTTTACTTGATACACGCTGAAGGAGGTGAGCAAGTTTTGCCGTCTTCAATCTTGAAAAAATGACGCTGAGTAATCAGGCACGAGACGGCCGGATGGAGGCGGATGCCTGGGTACGAGGCTAGAGCACACTCTATTTCTCTTATCAGAAATATTTTACTAGCAGTAACGACCCGTCAGCAAAGTGCTGCCGTGAACTTTCACATATTTTTAGGGTGGACGGCCTGAGCTTAATTTCTTAGAGTGAACATTTGATCCCTTCCGTCCTTTTTATGGTAAACTGGTATCCATTTTCAAAGCCGCCAAAAATTTGTTCCCCAGCGCGCGGTGGCCGTTATTAAGTGCAGATTTGACAGAGTGAAACGACTGCAAACATGTATGCCAATGTTGTTTGACGAGTGGTTAACCATGTTTAATGGTAGTGTAGTCTCGATGGCGATGACTGTAATTGTTTGTTGTTTTAAGAACCATGTTTGAACCTTTTCCGGAGTTTTCGTAAGTTAGCTTGCACTTCCAAAATTGCCCGAAAATTCTCGAAAGTTCCGAAGTTTTTTCGAAAATCTTCAAAAATCCTATAGTCTCTTTAAAACCGGTTTTGAAGCATTTCCCAAGTTTTGCGAAATCCCGGAGATTTCCGTACCTCTACAACATCGTCGTGAAGAACAGCTATCACTCGAGAAAAGGCTTATGGAGTCGAATTCACTATCGCTTATGCTACCTGTAACACAAGATACATAAAAGAAATGAAGAATGTATGGTGTAACTTTACAAAAATCGAAGACGTGCAAAGACTAAGGCCGCGAAAAGAGCAATTTAAATTATTTTTTTCTGAAGCGCCGAAATAATCGATGTATCTGACGAATACTTATGATCGAAAATGAAGCGTACCAACAGTAACGATCCGTTGGTGATATATGAAGTGGCAGTCACTGAAACAACAATTTATATTCTTGTATGAAGTAGTTATGGCGCCAGACAACGGGACGAGAAAATTTTCTGCCATGTTAAGATTAGTTATCTGCCTCGCTCCGCTCGGCAGCAGTAAGAACGCGGAGGCTGGAAAAAAATGCAAAACGTTTAGATTTTATAAGGTTTTAGCCCTAGTTTTTGAACACTCGCAACTAGCTCTAGTTTTTGTACCCTTCCTCCCGATGCATTGTTACTAAAATTGATTCAAACAAATGGAACTTTGCTCAGTTATCAGAAAATGTAAGCTCTACATATTTGCGGTGTATTTTTGGCATCTGTAACACTTACGATTTGAGGTCTGAGTGCTGAAAAATGTTTTTGAAAACCCCACTAATAAAACTTGAGATTACCCAGACGATTGGCCATGCGCACACGTTATGAATATAGATGTTGCCTTATTATATCGCACAGTTTGTTGATCGTGCGGTAAGAATTAAAGTAAAGGCTCTTTATTCCCTTTGTCCACCAGTTGCAGAGAGATTGAGCCAACTGAGCAAGCAATACAGCTTTTCAGTTCCCGAAAACATTTGCATAAGACACAGGCGCCAATTGCTGGCATAAGCAAATGACGGGAAATGATTTTAAAATCGCTTTCAAAGTTATGTTGACTTTCAGTTCATTAATAGAGCTGTTTCAAGTTGTGGATTTAATTGTTTTCCTCATGTAGTTTGCTTTCTAGGAGCATTCTCATTCCCAGCATCATTCAACAATGGCAACCTTATCAGATTTAACTCACTCTAAACCTCGAATCCTTTACTTTATGAACTCACTCTACTCGGCAATGATTTGTAGATGTTTTGTAGTGGTTGAGATTGCAGTTTTGGTAACTTTTAAGGTGCTCGGGAAATAAATTGAGAAATGGTAACTTTTAGGGCCTTCAGTTTTCGACATTTAGCCCCGTAAATATTTGATTCTTGTGAATACTTCACGAAACTTTTAGTTTTACTGTTCATATCGAATGAGTAACTAAGCAAACACCTCTGTGCTAACTTTTAGGGGTAAAACCCAGGGTGCTTTTTAATATTTTCAACGATCATCCTCGTAATAATTTTTGGGGAGTCCCCCCTCCATGGCAGCATGTTTCCACCCCATTTTCAAAGCATTTTTTTGCTTTGCTAATTTTCACTCTAAAATAAATTTGATAATTTAGCTCCTCACCGCACCACCACGAGTAACAAAACCAAAACAGATGGACGCCTTCACTCCCTCTTCCGACGCACGATTTGCTTTGAATTTGGAAAACTTTAGCACTTTGTGATTGGAGAATATAAAAAACGACAATTAAACGAACCTTGCGCTTTTGCACGTAGGAATAAATTGTTTGTATTTAACAATTAGTCACCGAAGGCGAACTGGATATCGGCGAATAGTCACCGAGACGAAGTCGAGGTGACTATCGCGATACTCACAGAGTCTGAGGTGACTAATTGTTTTAGTAAAATTGCACTGGTGATTATTCGAGAAAACAAAATAAAAATAGCGAACTTTTAAAAAACATTTTATTTTTCATTTAAAAAAACACGCGCCTAAATATTAGGTGCCTGTTGAGGGCGGCTAGGATCGATAGCAAGCTTGTTTTCTTGTAATAGCTGCCGTCAGTTTTTCTCACGGAGACGTAAAATTTTGCCAAGCGTTTATTCATTTCATCAGTTTCCATGTTTTTTTGCTCATTTGTGAACTCTTGCTGTTGTTGAAACCATTCTGTAGAGCAAAACATTTCCTATAAGTCATTTTAAAAAGTTGCCGACTCTGTGGCCAAAAAAGGTATTGAAAATCAATGTTTCGCAAAAATTTTGCTTAATTTACCAACCTACCTTTGAATAGCTTGACTCCAAACTTTGTAGCATCTTTTGCCTTTTGAGGCACGGCATTTTTCTTTAAACTTCTCAATTTGTGACTCCGAAACAACAAATCTGGCCGCCATTTTGAAAATTGTTATAATCACCCGAGAGAGAACGAAGCTCTGGACCAATCAGCGCGCGCCATTTTCGATAATCACCAGTGCAATTTTACTAATATTTAATTATCACTGCTGCTTTATCTGATTGGAGTCTCAAAATATTTTTTTTACTTAGGATGTTCTGAGTTTCCCTTATCAGACACTACTTTAAACCGGCGTATCTCTACTGTGCTGGCTCAAATTCACTGAAAGCTCAATTCTAGCATAAGAGTAGCTTTTGCAACTTTCTAATGTGGTCAGAGTACTCCTTCTCACCAAAAGCTGAAGTTTAAAAATATGCGCTCTCGAATGATTTGAGTCAGTTTTATTAACTGTCAGAACTTTTAAATTTTGCTACTTAAGGGCATTTCCGACCTAATTCAATTAACAGTTTCAGTTAAAACAATCGCTGAGCTTTATCTCTTGTTTTAATTGAAAGGACGGAAACGAAAAAAAAGATAAAAATTATTCTAATAATACATTCTTTCGGTTTCCTGACTTGCAGAGAGTGCAGCTGTACAATGCTTATGCCAACGATGCAATGTGTAAGGCGGGAGTCACCACACTAGACGTCTACCCGTTCACCGAGTCCTTCCCCTGGGGAGCCCCCGATGGGATACATTACGCGGACAGTGTGTGGGAACCTGCAGAACAACTACTGGAGTTGTATTTCTCCATGTCCACTTAAAGTACAATTCTTATTTTATATTATTTTATTTGTAAGCACTGCTTATTCAAGAGGTATTAAAATGAGTAATTACTTATTTAGAAGTAAGCAGCCTTTTGTTATTTATGCTAGAAAATATAAACCACAGTAGTTAGCATATGCATGTTTTTTTTTTTTCATTTTTGTCATCCAACAGGGTGTTCAAACGGGTACAGCAGTGTGCGAAGATTTCAGAGGATTGTATTGGACAGATCAAACACATCCAAAATGGTCCAAAATCTTTCTACAAGATGTTCAAACATATCAAGCATGTTGACATGGATACTATTCCCGCCTGGAAATTTGTGATTACCTGGTGTAAAGTTAGAGCAGTGTTCTTTGTACTGTATTTCTTGGTAGAAAATGAACTAACAGAGAATGTATACCGCTTGAAAAAGGTAATACTCACCTCGAATAAGTACCCGGCCTAAGAGTCCAAAACTAAATTCGGTCTAAGATCCCATTCACACTAATGTAAGAAACTGAAGTTTAAGTTTGCATTGGGTGGAATTTTTTAATGATGATATTAAAAACATTGAAACACCTGTGACAGTGTTGAGGACAACAAAGCTGCGGTTTTGATTACAAAGAATCCACAGTATCATGGAAAGGCAAAACATGTGGACATTGAGTATCACGTCGCGAGAGATCATATTGACGAGGAAATGGTTTGTACACTTTTCTGTCCTACTTGTGACATGCTTGCCCATATTTTTACAAAGAAACTAAGAAGGGTGCAGTTCATCATACCCTGGGTGCCAGAGGTACGGCTCGCTGCTATGGGCTTTGACTAATCTGCCGTGTTGTGAAATTTAAGAGTGAACTCACGCTCGTTTGCCGTCTTCGCCGGCCCCTGTTCAAGTGAATATTTCGATCGGAATCGAGTATACCTCTGGTCTCCAGGTAAGTTCATCAAGTTGCGTGAGATTGTTGATCTTAAAGCAAGACCTAGATCAACACAATGAGAAGGAGTGTTAGAAACTGATATTTTTATAGAATACATTGTGTGGAACGTTTTTGATGATGTCATGAGCATTATCATGCCTCGTTTTCGTGCATGCATGATAGCATGAGTGCTGTTGTTCTGTTTGAGCTCGTTTAATAGCAGATGTTCTGTTATTTGTTTGTTGTCACCATGATCAATAAGAAACGACAGGGTGTAACAACCAGTAAAGCAGGAATTTCAACAGCTAAAACGTATTCGTTTCGATTCGCAAACTTCTTGATACGTGTAGGCTTTCCGTCCACACTAACACGCCGTATATTTATGAAAACGCTCTCTAATCTCGAAAGTTGATACGAAAACGTACACCTTCTTTAGGCAAATGATAAAGTTTTTTAAGTTGTGAAACCAGCCAAGATATCAGGCGTTACTGTAAGGAACGACCTTAAATGGAACAATCATGTCGATAATATTACTGCGAAAGCGTCCCGACGAATAAACTTGCTTAAGCACCTTTTAAAAGCGCACTGGCAAAGACCGCTCGTCTCTAATTCAATTTTATTGCGCATGCATTCGTTCCACCCTAGAATTTGCACTTAAGGATTTTAGCTTGCCAGCCTGTTTTTCCAACCAAATGGAGAGAGTTCAGACAAAATTTTAAAGGTTCTGTTCCAAGAGGTTTTGTATAGCAAAGCCCTAGATGGTGCGGGTCAAACTGAACCACTCTTCCATAGACGCGAGGAACTATATAAAACCCCGTTCAAACAAGTTGTAGTATGTAGGAAGCGATGGCAAGCATAAACTCGCTGGCCTGCTGCCTGCGCGCAAAGAAAATGAACGATACAATTTTAGGATTAAGCGTATGTTTTTAATGCCATGCACAAAAACAAAAAGGTTTATTATGCACTATGCAGACAGACAACAACTTGATGTAGTTTCGAATTTTATAAGTTTGACTTTTTTATTGTAACATGTAACTACCTCAATCAGTTCAGCATATAGCTGCTAAAGTTGCTTTTAAATAAACGGTTGTTATTATCGTAGTGTAAAACGTTTGAATGCATGTCCCTAAACGATACGTATATAGGGCGCGAACGTAGCCAAATATGCCGTCTGTCTTTAAAACATTCCTATTTATTACTTAAAATTCAAAACTTCTAAAAACTCATTTGAAGACTCCTTATAAAAATATTCTCGGTGAAATCTCTTAACATTTACCGATAAACAGTCACTGTAAAAAACCTAAAATCATTACAAAAAGCTTTAACCACATCAGAACTTTAAAAGTGCGTGAAATGTTGAAACTGTCTGAAAACTCTTCTCAGTACTGATTTTGATCGCGGTCCCACAAGCTCTTTCATTGTCTCTTCGAGATCCATGCACCATCCACCTAGCACATCAATGTTGATATCACATCGCGCTCTGGATACTGCTGCTTCAGTTTTCACCAAGAGGCCCATACTTTGTCGTCTTCTCTGCGTCTTTGGTTGTTCGGTTGTCAATCCACGGCAGCTAATTTCAAGCACAGTAACTCGCTCTCTTTCTTTCTATGCCACTCTTGCGTCAATTCTGTTAGCCCTCACCATTACACTGACAGCATAAACCGGAACATTCCAGAAAGCTTGAGTTTAGAAAAATATTTAATGTTAACCGTGCTGTTGTAACAAATCTAAAGCCCGGCGCACACAAGAGGAAGCAGCTGAGCATAAAGTCTCGCGAAGCCGTTAGCTCAGTTGTTTCCTCCCGTGTGCGCGTAAATTTTGGTGAAGCAAAATTTATCAAGCATGTTGGATATTTGTCGCACGACCTCGCGAGTTAAAAATCTCACCAAAGTTTACGCGCAACAAGGAAGAAAAAAGCTGAGCAAACGGCTTCTCGAGACTATTTGCTCTACCGTTTCCTCTCGTGTGCTCCCGGCTAAAAGCTACAAAAATTAGTTATTGAACTCTTTTTGCAACTGTAAGATAACCGAGAGAGAAACAAACCATGGTTAACTTTCGTTGTTTGAAGTCCAAGAAGGAGGGAGGGGGGGGGGATCATCATAACTTTAGAACAATTTGGACTTCAAAGCTTTCAAACGACTTTTCCAAAAATTTTATGGGTAATCTTTAACATTACCTTTGGTGTCATGTTGCCATGGTAACCGATAAATTAAAGGACATTTTTAAAATTCTTAACATTGACTAAGTTTCTACTTTTATTACTTATTTAGCTAAAAGTACTTGAACTTCAATCGTGGTAGAAAGATAGATGGTTGATTATAGTTTTAAAAATGCAGCCAAAAATGATTTACTAAAAATTTACATAAAAATAGGATATTTGTTAGTAACTAGAAATATGATACTTATGAATAACTTATTTAAAACTGAATTAGAACCAATCTAAAGACTACTTTCAGTTGTTGGCATAAAAAAGAAACAACAGTATTATGTAATTTCTTGGTGTTGCATTTCTGAACCTGGAATTTTTTATTGTTTCTCAATCCAACGCAGCATTTGTTCGCCTCAGCTAATAGCTCGTACATTATGTGAGAAGGATTAGAGCTAGTGTGCTGAAAAAATTTGGTTGTTAAGACCTTTCTTCTATTAAACACTGTTGTTCTTAGCTACAAAGCTTGCTGGTAGGTGATGAATGGGAAGATTATGCGCATGTCATGCATCTGAAGGTGTTCCAGCTCGTTTGAGAGTTAGTTTGGTAATGAGCTGTGGAAAACGGCGCAGGCATGCATATTCGATGAAAGGGCGGAAGCTTGTGACATAAAAGGTTACTAGTTTCACGTTTGCCCTCTTCAGTTATTTGAGGAAGTATTGGCTTGTGGAGACCTGCCGTGAGAAAACACATGCTTTGCCGTTTTCTTCCGACAACAGTATGACCAACTTTGAAAACACGCAATTTTGCTCATAATTCGGAAAATTGCCTTGGATACTATTTAAATACTGTTGCGCCGGTATCGTATTATTCGCTGACCATCAAAGTAAAAACTTATTATTAATGACGTCACACCCTGTTATAGTCACGTGGTTTTGACTTAATTCAGATTATGAGAATTCATTTTTGCCTTTCTCAATTGAATGTGTTTTACGTTTACTTTTTGGTGCGTACTAAAAAAAACAATTTTCCGACAAGATTGAAACACACCGGAGATATAAAACCTACATGACCCATCGCTACGACTAAGTCAATTTAATCGGATTGATAAGCTGCCACTAAGAAATGTCAACCATTTAAAGAGTCAATAATGTTTTTAAAACTGTATGGCGATTGCATTCATCGTGAATATCTTGTCAGGGTAAAATACATTGAAAACAAATTGACAAATACTGTTTGATGACGTCATAAAGACTTCATTAAGCTTAAGTGCAACAAACTAAAACCGAAACATAAAGCATGCTCATATGATTTATCGGTCAAAAATTCGTTGAGTTCGGGAAAAACCAAAAAAGTTATGGAAGGTGCGGAATCTTCCCCCCTTGCTAAGAGACCTCAAAAAGGCTTTGACTGGATAGGGTTAAGCGAAGGGAATGGCGTTAGGCGTGAATGAAACGGTTTTATACAACAGCTCTTTACACGGAGGAGATAACATAAATTTCAATAATTTACTCCTTCATGGTGTTTCCAGCAAAAGCTGAGTTTATTTAACTTATACAGTTAATAAAATCAAAGATTTTGTTACCAAATTGCAGTTGGTCTCAAATTTTCCAGTCTCAGATTTTCCAGCATTTGAAAGTCAAGGTTTGTGAAATTCGGTTAGATTGATATTTTATTTCAAATCTAATCATTCTTACCTGACATGGTTTGGACAATCATTAACATTTGAAAAAGTTAGGGTTTGTGAAATTTGGGCAGATTTTTTCCAAACCACCCCCCCCCCCTTAAATTCTAAATGTGGTTTAAAATTCGATTTTTTTAAACTTGGAATCGGTTGCTTCAGCGGTAGGCTGTTACGCAGTGTTTTTTCAGCTGGTTGGAACAAAGTGTGTATGAGTTATTAACATTTGAAAGTCAAGGTTTGTGAAATTGGAGTAGATTTTCCCGAACTTCACCCCCCATAAAAATACAATTATATTTCAAATCTAATCATTCGTTCTTGACATTGGTTGCTACCTTAGCAGGCTATTATGCAGTGCTTTTTTAGCTATTTTCCGTGAATTCTGTGGAAGTCATCAACACCTGAAAGCCAAGGTTGGTGAAGCCCGATTGAGGATAGCGTCTAGTCTCGCCTTCTAAAATGTCTTTGATTTTGTCAAAAAATTCAGTTGATACATGATCCAGACGGTACGATAAGCTATTCCCAACGGTTAGCAACTGTTTCAGATAACATATTTTGAATTTTCCTTAGCTAAAAATCTGAGACTAAAGTTAATCTGAGACTGTAAAATCTCAAGCAAAAAAAATCTGAGGCTGGAAATTCTAATACCAACTATAATTTGGTATTTTTGTTTACAGCCACCAGCCCTCACCAGCTCTTCAAGCAGGTCCTTGATTTCCCCCCTCGAGTTAGAGAAATTGAAGTGATGCTGGTTCTGACTACATAACACTTCGATTTTCAATCATTACTTTTAAAAAGTCAGGTTTTGTCAGTTTTATATCTCATGAATATACCCAGGCACAAGCATTTCGTTCATTGTCTTAAAATGTGACATACTCAAAGCGGTCCGTATTTAAATTCAAGTTAATTTGGTTTGGCGAAACAATACTAAAGCATTATTCAAATGAAAGTAAAAACCTTCATTGTTGTTTTCATTCTTGAGCTTCAAATGGCGGGTAAATGTTTTGGTCAACGGAATGTTCCACTCTTACCAAAGGATGAAGTCGCATTTAAAGCATTTCAAGCGGAGTGGTGTCGACAGCGAGCATGGCGTTTGGATTGGCAGAAACTTTGGGAGCCTTGCAAGGACAAAATGGCGTACACCATGAGCAATCAAAAGTAAGTGAAACACTGACAAGGAACAGGACTGTGGGCCTTAACCAGCACATAGCTGTAAGAATTTTTTAAATTTTTATGAATAGCTTTAAAGTTAATACATTCATGTAGCTAAACTGCAAGACAACTGTGCACAACCGTACATGTAAGTTAGATGCTACGGTAAAAAGCATTAGACCAGTACTTCCCTTGCAACTCGTCGTTGTGAAGTCAGGTGCTGGATTGCGGAAAAAAGCAAGTAACCCTATCCCAAGAGGTCTGAAAAATACCAAAACTTCAGAACACGCTAAAGAAGGTGAAGGATTTTTGTTTAGGATACCAGTACTGAACCAATTCTGGAAATAAATGGGTTTAATCAACAAAAGTTGATATGGTATGTTTTTTTTCGCGTGTGGGATATAGTGTTTAGCTGACGTTTCGAGCGTTAGCCCTTCGTCTGGCAGATAAAACAGTTTTTTTCAAAACTAGTCTCCCATTTCTGGAAATACTTTGTTTTGGCTTATGTCTGACAGTGCAACACCAACCGAATACAACGCACTGCTGTTAAATGTTTCTCATTTATTTTGCATTACTTTTTTGCCATTCAGGGTAGCGGCTGAGGCGTATTTATGATTTCGTGTGAATGGAAAACAAACGAACTGCTCACCAGATACTGCAGCTAAGTTTAGGACGGTTTTGAGAACAGTTAAGGCTTTTTTAATGGGCCGTTTTAAAGAAACCGGGCTGACTGCTAACCCGGATTAGGTCGCCAGCTTGGGACAACTCTTTTCCAATCAAACGCCTGTAACTGTTTACAGGTGACCCGGGTCAACCCTTCTTGCTAGGTAATCCGTTTGGAGACCCGGGTTGACCCTCCCTGGCGATTTGAAAAGGTGTGAGAATTTACACATAAGATCATGTAATGACGGGTTTGACCTACTCTGGTAATTCCTAATGATTCTTAGTTTTCTCAAAAATCAACTTAAACTTGGCCTATTTTCTGTTGAAACAAATGAAGCAGCCATTACGGCTTTTTCGAGATGTTAAAATAACTTAAATGAAAACCAAAAGCACACTATCATTGAGTTAATCCACTTGGCATGGTAACCAACCCAGCCGGGCAGGTGTGAACGTAACTTTTTAATATCCCGGGATGATGTACGAAACCGGGCTGCAAGTGAAGTAAACGGGCCCTAAGATCCTCGATAAGTTGTCGTTAGGGTTATAACACAAATATAAAACCCACTGAATTTGTTATAGTTCATTGCTACTGTACAGGACGATAACTTGCCCTTGGCTGAGAAATAGTCCTCAAACTCAAAATTTCACTGTTGCCTGCGAGACATCCCGTTTCAGCTATGTGCAAATTGTCATAAGGTAGGCATCTTAATACAATTTTTGTTGGTGAAAGTCGAAAAAATAATCGGAAGTGTTCGAACGTCATCGAAAAATTTCAAAGAACGTCGCAAAGTGCTTATAACAACCTTCCAGCAATTTGGAAGTTTTTCCAAATTTTGGAAAAACCTTTTTTTGAAGTCTTAGGAAACTTACGGAAGAAATCGGAAAATACTGGAAAATGTCGAAATATTAAGTTCTCAAAAAGATCTTCCGACAAACTTTAAAATTTTCGATAATTCTTTGGAAGTATTCAGAGATGCTCTGTAAGCTTCGTAAACCCTCGCAAAACTTTGAATTTAACCGGAGGTTTATGATTTTGTTTTATAAAGGCCCATGCAAACGGAAGCAACAAGTCACGACAATGCTAGCCCAACAACGTTGGAAGTTGTTGATACTAATTGGCACTTGTTGCGTGGTGCATGCAAACGAATGCAACAATTGCCAACATTGTTGACGCAAGCTCTTCATTTTTGCCTTAATAATATTTACAACTTTTTTTGTCCCAAGCTATTCCTTTGTTTATAGCAATCTCACATTTTTTCCTTTTTTCCTCAAATTATATCTTTGCTTTGGGGTTGATAGGGGCGCTTTTTCGAGACTTAGCACTTGTTAGTATTTTGGGCCATCAGGGTGAGCATTACTGAAGGAACTTGCCTGGTCGAGTTTAGGCGCCTATTCGAATGGATACGGTACAATAAGAGTTGGAAAACAGCATGTTAGTTTAGGACGCAAAAATAAAGGATTAGTGAACACCCTACAAGGCGCAGTGGTAAAGATCTCTGCCTCCCAGTCCTGAGGTCCACAGTTCGATTGCCGGCCTGGTCGAGAGTTGAATATTTGGGTGACTATCTCCGCCGCTAAAGTTCACTCAACTTTCCACCCTTCCGGGGTCGGAAAAATGAGTAACAGCATACATGGACCGCTTTGAAGCGGCTGCCACTTGCGCCTATATATGCTTCGGGTCCACTGGAGGTAAACTGCTCATTGTAAAAAGCCTTTGAACATGTCACATGGAAAAGGCGCTTTATAAGTGCAACACTTTACATCTTTTCTCTTCCACTTGTGTTTTGTTAATGTTCTGTTTGTATTTGATGCAGTCTTTGGACGGATCCTGAGAAGACTGAAATATACAATTCTAACATTCAACCAGCTGGGGAGTTCAGTAAGTTCTTTATTAGGACAAAGACAGCAAATGGAATACTAAAGACAGTTGGTAAGTTATTAAGATCTGTCAGATGAAGAGATTGTGTGCATTCTATTGGTTGCAACGACAGGAAACATTTTAAAGCATCTCCAATTTATCAGGACTGACAGTGTGTAATAGTGAATTCAAAGTGAAGAGCAAGTTTATAATTGAAAAGAGATTATTGAGCTCTGTACACCAGTTCAGCAAATGTGATATTATCTCACTTGGATGGCTGCAACTTGGACATCTTTTCTGATTGGCATTTGAAGGAAGGTGGTGTTCGTTTCTGCTGTCTGTAGCCTGGCCAATATATGAAGTTCACGTGTTTCTCAGAAAGAGCAACGTTCTTCATATCTCCTAAGAGCATGAGAGAACGAAGTTCTCGAGCAATCAGCGCGCGCGTCTTTCGATAATCACCAGTGCAATTTTACTAATACATGTTAGTAAAATTGCACTGTTGTTTATCGAAAATGGCGCGCGCTAATTGATCGAGAACTTCGTTCTCTCATGCTATAATCACCGCTTGGTGATTATAGAAATTTTCAAAATGGCGGCCAGATTTGTTGATGTTTCGGAGTCACAAATTGAGCAGTTTATAGAAAATGCCGTGCCTCAAAAGACAAAAGATGCTTCAAAGTTTGGAGTCAAGCTACTCAAAAGTAGGTTGGTAAATTAATCAAAATTTTCCTTTCGCGAAACATTGGTTTTCAAAACAGGAAAGTTTGTTTACATTTTTCGCCACAGAGTCGCCGCAAAGCATGTTTAGGCGCGTGTTTTTTAAATGACAAAATAAATATAATATTTTTAAAAAGTTTGCTATTTTTGTTTTGTTTCCTCGAATAATCACCAGTGTAATTTTACTAAAACAATTAGTTACCTCAGGCTCTGTGAATATCGCGATAGTCACCTCGACTTCGTCTCGGTGACTATTCGCTATTATTCACGTCGCCTTCGGTGACTAATTGTTAATTGAAAGTGAAAATAGGTTCAACAAAAAATATTGAAATAAATAATACATTCCCTTTATGCTTACTAACTTATCACTGTTACGTACACCTCAAAAGTGTCATACATCTGAAAGCACTACTGAAAACCAGGTCGTGTGAACGCCTTCGTTGATCTAGAGATAAGATTGCTACACCTTTATTACGTATTACCTGCAGTTACTTGTTGGCTTTATCGCAGGTAATGGCGAATCTTTCCTTACTTTAGTGTTTCTTTTTAATTTGCCTTCTTAGCATAGGCAGTTTCTTAAGCCTGCTTCACACAAGCAACGCAAAGACAATTGCTATCGCAATCACAATCGCAAACCCAATCACAATCCCAGTCGCAGTCGCAATCGCAAATGCAATCACAAACTCAAGGGAAAGAATACAAATGGTGGCAAGCACTGATGCAAAAAAAGGAAAATTTGATCTTTCTCGCGCAGTGTGTGCTACCACTCGTTTTCTATACTCTCTCGCTTACATTTGCGATTGCGTCGCTGTTGTGAAGCCGTCTTTACAGAGCAATCAATTGATCAGCTGTGAATAATGATATGGGGAGGTTGGAAAAATTAGATTTTGTCAGAAAGTTTCAGTAGAAGATGTTAAATGCACTTTCTGTGACGCATGTATAAAACTTTAATTTTTACAGCAAATGCATTGCTCATTATTTTTGTCACCCTACCGTGACTGTTTCTAATGTTTTTGAAAGCCAACATACTCTTAGAACCTGAAAGCAAACAGCTGCAAAGTTTTGTGATAAGTAAGTTTGAGAAGCTTAGTTAGGTACTGAATTCGGTATTTGTCTAGCAGGATTGTTGGCCTTTCATTTTACAATCGGCAAAATTCAAGAGTAACGATGACGTCGGGAAAGATTGGCCAATGAGATGGATCTTTATTAAATTAAGTATTGAACCAATGTTCAATCCTAGTAAATAAAAATCTTTACATCTGTTATTAAAGGTTTACTAAGATACATAGAATTCTGCTTTAGGAGGTGATTCCTGGCGCGTACATTTCCAAGGGCCGCAGTCCTTGTCCCTCGCTGGTACAGTGTATGATCATAATAACGGCACTTATGAAGTAGTAGCTCTGTTTATGGAACCTGGATTATATCATATAACTGCAACCTTGGATTACTCACTATGTGATGGGTTTAAAAACCCGCCGATGGACTGGTTTCAAAAAGGTACTTACAAGAATTATTTTCTCTTTGTTACTGAGACAAATAATGCTAAGACAACGATACCTTCAAAACAAAATCCTTCATTTGAATTTCCAATTTTTACGTTCAGTTTTTTCAAAATTATTACAAGTCTTTTAAAGCAGGTCATGATAACTTTGGAAAAAACCCTGAAACAACTATCAAAAAAGAACGTTTGCTAAAATCAAAAACTTAAAACGAAAACAAACCCTCATTTTAATTATGACAATAGCTACGACATATACCTAATTCAAAAAGTATTGTCTTCTGAGTTGTTGCATTGTGCATTGCGTATAGTTGCATTCCCAGACTGCAGTGCACTATGAATGTAATGAATTTTTAAATTAATACGCAGCGCATGCCAAGCCCTCATTGAAGTATTATGGTTCATATTGCTTCCACGGCTAATTAAGGCCGAATGTCGCTGTCTTATAGTAAACAACTACAATGCTATTTTAAAAATGTGTTTATTCTATGGTGCATTGCGGTCTTGGTGTGCAACAATGCGCATTATGCAACAATTCTGAAGACGAACTTTTTTGAATTAAGTGTAAAATATAAACCGCGCCATTACATAACTAGGGTCAAGCGATGCGACCATTATCTGGCCAGTTGGTATAAAACTCATGATCTGACGAACAGAAGTACTCAATTAGTCCCAGCCTCGCCCCGTCCTATTTCTTTACCGTCCTAACTTTAATCCTCTATTTAAACAGCCCATTGTTCAGGAAAAAACAAAGACGTTGATCTTGGTAAAAACATGTTCTCTTCAATGGCCGGCTATATCAACAAAGTCATACCCGCAACCTCAATTGCGCCCATCACTATTCCCAATTCAAGCACCACTCGTTCTGGTAGGTTGATCAAAATATAAGTTGTTGTTTATAGAGGAATAAGACTCGGACATACAAGGTCGTTAGTTCTAATCTTTTTGATAACTTGGGGGTAGAGGTTTTCGTTCTGCGAATTATTTCTTTATGAAATTCAAAAGATAAAATTTTGCATAGATGTATTCGTTATTTGTGCTAAACATGCCTTGAATGAAATTAGTTTGGTATCATTTTATCCATAAACACGTCTCTGATCGTTGTCAGTACTGGTAGCAATAGAAAAAAAAATCAACTGCGTTTAGATGGCAAAATGCACAGATTCTGATTTCCTGTGTTATTTTAGGCCTAGAATACCTTTTAGCTTTCATAACTTAAGAATAAAATGATTGCTGTTCAGAGTTTTACATGGCCTATTTTTCGAAAGGTCGTCAAAATTTTGCACAAATGTCAAAATATATTTCGAAGAAAAGCCTTGTTTTACGTCTCCATAAAAGTCTAAATTAAAAGACAGTTCAATTTTGCGTTTCCAAAATTCTTTATATTTTATAAATAGATTTTTAAGTCTATCCGGTTTCCTTGTAACTGACGCGATCATAAACTCGAATTGTTTACTGTGATAAGAGCTAAAAGTCCTACCTCCTGTGATACAAGTATAGATCCTGTTTTTAGTATAACTTTTTTTGCCGTAAATTATGTTATACACTCTAAATCAAACTGACGATGCTAAATTGTATGGGAAACCGTCCCATCTCTGTTTTAGTAGCGAGGTTTGATGATAATTTGTTGACTTCTCAAATCATTTTGCAAAACATCATATTCGCTGTTCGTTTTGCATACAGTTGCAATCCCCGAACTTCACTGCCATAAGCTAGGATTGGTTGAATGGCCGTATCAAATATTTTATTGACAGAATGTAACGAGAGCTGCCAGAAGCATATTTGTCTGCAAAGAAGGAAATGAGGGAGCAAAGAGGGACACTGAGGACTTTGTTTTCCGATCTGAGGTTGTCAAGGAAAAAAAAAATCAATGATGCAAACCCAAAGCGGATTGGTCGGGGGGAAACAATAACAATTTTCATTTCTCTGCTCACAGGGTACGCATAGAAATATTACAATTTGAATTTGCGTGACCATGCACTCAAAAAGTATATACTCGAATTTGAAAAATGTCTACTTCAACGGAGCTTTCAAAAAATTGTCATCGGTAGTTTGTCTGAACATGGTAAGACAAGCCAGGTTGTCGAAGCAACCAGTGTAAACTGCAGACTTAAACTTTCTGTCAGATAATTGAAAGTTCGGCTAGAAACAAAAAAAGACCAAAAGCAGCCAAGGATCGAAAACACACCGACGCTATTGGCCGATACATCATTTACTTGGGTTAGGGGCCAAGACGTAGGTCTCAGTGTTTATATAAACGATGGATTTAAAAATGTCCACCACTAACTTAAGCTTACTATTGATGTGGTAGAGCTACAAAGATTTTTGTTATTTCTGTTGTGATGTGTTGTTATTAGGAATACCAGTAGTAGTAGATTAGTTATGACGCTGTGTAAAAGTGTTTTTTCATTATCCCGTCCAAACAGTTCAGGAAAAGATAAGGCGTGCTGACAACAACTGCCCTCGACACTGCAATCTGATGTGGGATGGTTTTGGACGATGGGTTGGACAAACGTGGTACCCGTTCATGAAAATTTTCAAAAAAGGTTACTTTACAGGGCTAATATGAGCAACGTTTTCCTTAATCACGTTCAAAACTCCCGATCAAAAATTAAGCCCTGTTTCCACGGCACAAACTAACTCGGAATCGACCCGGTTAGTTTGTCGTGAAAACGCTTCACACTTGAAGGCTAGTTTTTTCGTCGGAGCAGATAAAGGGGTAACGCTTGAAACATCTGATTAACCCCATATCCCACGTCAGCTAAACATTATATCCCGCAGGCGAAAAACATACCGTATCAAATTTTGTTGATCGGGCCTTGGTTTTGTGCTGTGTAAACAGGGCTTTAACTAGCAATTTAGTGTGAACAAAAAGCACTCCCTTTCTCTTAGTTATAATGTAACTACTTTTGTTATAAACGTTAATGATATAAGCTTACCTCTTTAATGTGATTAAGAAATATTTATTTGTTCTTGTCTTTTCTTTCATTCATTAAACATTACTGTAAAGAATTGAATTGATATATTTCATTGATAAAAAACTCAAGACCTAATTTGACAGGATAGTTCGATTTGAAACGGAAAAATGTGAAACAAAGTTTGAAATGGAAAAGGTTGAACTAAGAAATTGCTCCTTCAAGGACTCGAAAGGCACAGTAGATCTTTCTTGTTCAAAAGTGAAGGTAATTCAAAACGATCTCACTAACTGTACATGAACAAGTAAAACAATACTTTGTGAAAAAGTCAAATAATTTGCCGTTCCCTTTCAATCGGATATATTTTGCTTCTCCTTTGCAGATTACAATCAAGGTGTTGTCAGTTTACGAAAAACCTATCATCATAAAGTTGGTAAAGGAATTTTCTACATATACGGCGACTCGCTGAGCTATTACTTTTACGAAGATGTTACACGAGTAAATCGGATACTTTGTTCACAAGTGTTTCATGGCTGCACCGCAAGTTACAACTGGATTTATCCTAAGACGCTTTATGAACTGGTAAGATGCAATGTAAACTAATGCCAGAACTAAGCAACTGTATCAACCGAAAAGTATTTGCTGTTCGACCCCTTAAAACATTCCAATTTACATAAAGATGAAACCTGACCATTTGTTTATTTATTCATTAACTATATTTATACAGGACCACCCAGTTCAGCTAAAAGCTGGTTTAAATGGAGGCCTGTAAAATGCAGGCAATTAATATGCAATTAACTCTTACCTAGTTAGGTAATCGCTTTCCTTGACAGCAATAGTCCTTAAATACTATGGCCACAATTTTGGCTGCAAAGACTTGTATAACACCCTTTTTGAGTTAATCAAATTAAGAAGCTCAAGAACAAAGTTTCAGGGAAAAAGAAGAGAAAACAAAATTTGTTGAAGTGTTTCAATTTTTCATTAAATCTTTACTTTGAATAAAGTTTAAGTACGTTCCTTTTGATACGGGCACTAAAAGTTCTTTTAATTGCTTTAACCCTCGGACGTGACCAATCTATTTATCCGATAACAAGTTAATTTAGTGGGATCATTTGGACCTAACAATTATTGATTTTCCCAATAGTTACACATAAGAGATCAAACTTTGGCATTCAAACAAGCTTTTGATAGCTAACTACTTTTCACTACAGTGGCCGCCATCTTGGGCTTCACGAAAATTGTATTTTTCAGCAAAGTTGCAGCTAACTTTCTTGAAATGTTTTTACTACTTTAAACAAGTATACAACTATTTTGGAAAGATAGAAATAAGAACAAACGTTGTAAAAATGCTAGTTTTCTATTTCAAACTTATATTTGCATAGTTAATTTTATAAAATTGCAAGTGATGACGTTATCTAAATAATGTCAAACAATTTGTTTACTATTGGACAACAGGTACTAAAAGTTTCATTTTGATTGCTTCAGGGCTTCATTTTTAGGTTGAAAAAACCTACTGGGGTTCCATTTGAGCCCCCCCCCCCAACACCTTGAACTTGTGAAGGTTGAAGGTCCGGAAGATTCAAGTCGATTACCCATCCACTCCCATACCATCTCCTTCTTCCGTTTAGGGAATTAAACAAAAAGTTTGTTTTTTTTACTTATTTTCTCTTTAGACCGAAACCTGTAAAGAAATTGACTTGGACATTCCAAAAGTTCTCTGTTTCTTCCGGAATGTTACACGCTGCGAAGATTTAGATGAAGACAGCGCTTTACTATTTAATGCTGGTGCACATTACGTTAAGGTAAGTTGTGGGTTTTATGTCTTGTTATTTCTAAATAATAATAATACACTACAAGAAACA
Organism: Umimayanthus nakama; assembly: GCA_027574985.1. Taxonomy (NCBI): domain Eukaryota; kingdom Metazoa; phylum Cnidaria; class Anthozoa; order Zoantharia; family Parazoanthidae; genus Umimayanthus; species Umimayanthus nakama. The sequence goes on along the minus strand of JAOBRG010021681.1, from coordinate 2,896 downwards.
AATATTGTCTGGTATCGTATTTCAAATGACATGCGATCATTACACAGGAAGAATCCTACAGCCGCTAGATACCGATGTGCACAGCGCTGTCAGTGCGACCGCTGTCACAGCGCTGTCAGTTGTCGCTGCTGTCACACTAGTGTGTACAGTAATGTTAGAACGTTGTCAGTGTCATTGCAAGGGTGTCACTCTAGTTGCACCGTCGTCAGTTTACATCGCTGACACACCAATGTTGCTGCCATCGCTGTCACAGTTCTATCTAAGCCACTGCTTTCACAGCACAGTTAAGTACACCGCTGTCACAGTACTGTCAATACCACCGATTCACACTAGTGACAATTCTGCGACATTGGTGTGAGCAGCAGTGTTAATCTCAACTGCTGTGTCACCGCTGTGGGTTTTCTCTTGTGTAATATCAAAATTTACGAGAATTCTAAAATCTAATAATCCTGTAATATTTCGTTAAGATCAAGGGATGAGGAAGTATGAAGGCCACGCAAGAACATACTGATGGGAATATGTAAAAAGTACTAGTTTTATAAACCTGAATGATTTTTAACAGTTTTTTTGCTTATCAGCCTTGCACATTTTGTTAAATTGCCAATATTTTTATGTTCCAGTGGACGTTGTCCGTTCTTGACAAATATGAGCTTAGAGTGACCTATCCATTCTGCTGTATGTCATAAGTACAAACTTGTTTGTACAATTATGGTAACGTGGAGTTAGTGCTCTAAGACTTTGTTGGGCTATCAGGATTTTACTTCTTGCTATCCCCCTAACGATAATTAGTCTATTGATTGTAACCGGCAGCAGCTGTAACTTCACCGTATGGCACAGAACTGGAGTATAGTTATAAAGTTTTTCTTATGGAAAAGAAGATGCTCGAATCATACCAGGGGGAAAGAAGAGTATGTAGAATATTTTGTCTTAACTCAAATTAAATCAATGTCTTAAGACAACAGATTTCAAAAGCTACAGAGAAGCGATCGATGCGTTTGCACAAGAAGTGAAGTCCAGTTGCAGAGCGAAGTCTGTGTGGAGAACCACCACAGCTATACACCATCAGACGGATGATATTATGGGATCTTTTAGGAGATTTACAACAAACCAGGTCTGTCATAAAGTATGTATAGTCTCTTTGGGACTTTTTAAACGGTTTTTAGTGGACAAAAAAAATACAACAATTGTGAGTGGATTCGATGCCCAGTGTTATTCCAATTAACTCCAATAACTATATGAGATTATATAGCTTAAGCCATTTGACTGCAACAAAAAGAAACGATATCCTTCTTTGTACCCTTGAGCAATATCTCAATGGAACAGTTTTCCTCAACCCTTCATTACAGGCACATGTTCGGTGGTCAGCTTCAAACAACTCGTATATACAGTCAGTCAATCAGTCATAAATCCGTTTTACTCCCCTCTAATCCTGGTGCATGAGCGTAGTTGTATTGGTAAACGAAAAAAAAAAATTAAGAAAAAACGGAAAAAAACTGATGCAGTCTTTTGGTATCATATCCTACAGAGAATACAGCTCTACAATGCCTATGCCAACGATGTGATGTGCAAGGCAGGAGTCACCATCCTGGACTTGTACCCTGTTACTGAGGCCTTTCCTCACGGTACAACGGACGGAATACACTACTTGGACAGTGTTTGGGAGCCTGCGGAACAATTACTGGAGTTCTATTTCTCCATGACTCCTTAATACCAACGTGTTTTGAAAGCTCTCAGTTTAAAATTATATGTCGAGCGAACCCTTTCCATGGTTCTTCCTTACTTAAATTTGAAATTTTAAGCAATCAACATGAGACTCTGAAACTCGCAGTACCTATAGTCCAGCTTAAAATTCATCAATTGACGTTGAATAATCTGACGTCATTTTCTAAAATTGGTGCAAAATACTTACAAAAATTACAGTGTTAATTAAAAAACGACTATTTTTGACATAACTCGTTGTAAGTCTTTTTGATTTTTTTTCTTATTTTCCTCTTATTAAGACTGTAAAAATATTTTTCCTGCTGAGTCCAAGGAAATCAGTTGCTGCAATTTTGCCAAACAATAATATGTTTCAAGTATTGCAAAACAGGTTAATCAGAACTCGGTTGTGGTAATGATTGGTAAAAGTTGCTTATACATTTTTTATGTGCAACCCTTTGAGAGCTCCCGAAGTGTATATTTTGACCCTTGGGTTGCTTTCTTAGTCGAAATGGTTTAATCGTTCTGGGTTAAAAGAAAAAAAAGTCGGTATACACTGCTTAGTTAAAAGACATTTATTGCTGTGCGGCTAGCTATTTTAAAAAGATTGACATATGGCTATTATGCTTTACAAAAACCAAAAGTAGGGTTTTTGAAATGAGTCGTTAATTCATTGTAGTGACTAAAACGTCTCCAATATCCTCCAACAGTGTACAATGACGATGGAAGTAGAGAAATTGAACTAGCCAACCCGATCAAACGCCGTCCAATAGGAATCCAATTATTGCTGAATGACATAAATGTCCAAGTTGTGACTCATGTCCAACACTGTGAAGGCCTTCCCTTCAAATCCCAAAAGATTTTCATCACTGTCTAACCATCTAACCATTGTAACAAATTTTCAAGTTGTAAGTTGTAGCATATTCTTTCTTCAATTTCAAAGTCAACCAAGTCAATGCTAAATAGGGCAATTCATAGCTTTAAACTGCAGTTTCTGTTTCTGAACCATTTTCAAATTCGGCTTCCATGTCATGCTCTTTCAGTTTTTGAGGCTTTGGGATCCGAACTCCATGCTTTTCACAGCAGTAGCAGGAAACAGCGCCTAGGAGGTAAAGCGTATTTACATGGTTATACAACATGTTACGCAGTTCGATTTTTCTACAGCGTTAATCAGTTATCAGTTTCGTTGCCAAAATCT
>JAOBRG010021570.1:10361-23215 GCA_027574985.1 Umimayanthus nakama | reverse complement strand
GTATTTTTACGTGTGTTCAGATACCACATTTCTCGGTGGTAGAAATCCTTGTAAAACACTGCAGTTTATATAATAATAATTGTTATTTCACACTTCTGTGAACCAATCGCATGAACACTTTTTTTTATAAGAAACATATTTTAAGAACAACGAGGTTCAAATTTGCCCAGAAATTAAGAACAACTTTCGAACAATCCAGGCTGGGATTTGGAATAATAAATGCAATTTTTACTTTTCTTAATAAAATTTTGTTATATTCCTCATGGTGAGTCAATCTCAGATGTATCGAGCGTTAATATTCCAACCTGAAATGTTGATATTGATCGAATTTCCTTTGCAATATATTCGGCTCGATGGTCACAAGATAGGTATATAGTCTTAGGAATATTTTACGAGTTATTTCTGATACTGTTATTGTTCTTATGAGTACTTTTAAAAATAAGAACAGCCTAAAGAACAATTGAAGCTGAAATTTCCTAAAGAATTAAAAACAATGAGGCTCGGCCGAAATTTACTGGTTCTTATTAAAAAAGTATAATGGTATATTTTGCTGTATTTTAGTGTATTTTTTTAGTTGTGTTTTACTCTATGTCACACATATATGTACATGTATAAAAAATGCAGTCTGCATTTAGGCGGGCAGTTATCATAATTTGGGCAGTTTAGATGCTTGTTTCTCTTACCCTTTTAAAATGTTCGGAATATGTAATAAAAGAAAAACAATTTTGAGATTACTGAAATACTTTTACCTTTTGATAAGTTAAACCCTGATAACTCGAACCCTCGGTTTCTCGTACTCCCCGCTAATTCGAAGAAAGCTGATTTCTTTTGGATTTGCCTCATAGTTATATACTTACCGTAATTTAATTAATCCCTTTAGTTCGAACACCGACAAATCAAAACCCCGCTAACTCGAAGCGATGTTTACTTTTCTTCAGGTACTTTGCTTTGTAATTTTACCCTCGATAACTTGAAAGCGTTCTGTGAGTAGGTTTTTCAACAAATGTTTAAGTGAGATTTAGCACTAAACTTTCTAAAGAGCAGTTACTTTGTTAATTGTAGTACTTGTGGTTTTCGTGCTTTTGTTTTGCTTTGTTTTGTCGTTTGTTTTTGCTCTAACACTGCTAGTAAACTGAAACACTTTTATCAAGTGTTTCTTGTCTTTTTGTTCAAAACCCCTATAGCTCGAAGAAATTTCCCTTGCTAATTCGAGTTACCGGCGTTCAACTGTATATATTTCAATTGCTTTTAACAGGTTAGAAACAACGGTTAGTTAAACCGATATATCATTGTCCAAAATGTTATAATATGTTTTGTTCGAGATCCGAGTATTTCAACTTTTCTCTAGGATAAAAGTTTATATAAACAGAACCGGTCCTAAATGGAAATACACGAGATAGCAGAATACTTTAACAATTAGTCAGACAATGACTCTCTCCTCCGCAAAAGTTTCTTGGGCCTTGGGGTTTTTCATGTGGGATGGAGAGCAAGCGAGAGCACTGAATCTATTTGAGTACTGGGAAAGAGAATGGTCCGGGAAGCACGCCCTTCTCTCTCTCTCTCTCTCTCTCTCTCTCTCTCTCTCTCTCTCTCTCTCTCTCTCTCTCTCTCTCCCTCTCTAGCACTTTACCTCTCTCGAAGTCGAAGCCTCTGCGGAGGAGACGGGAGACAATGAATTGTATGGTCTAACTCGCTCGTGAACAAAACACCTTTGTCGCAATAGATATTTGTTTTGGTGTTGTTAGGGCGGTAAGCAGACCCCGGCCAATATTTAAAAGAGGTGTAGGCTTGCTGGTAACTTACAGATGTTTCCTTACTATACTATAGTTTCTGAGCTTAATTAATGTCTATTAGTATTTATTAGTCTGTACTTTAATTTTGTATAAATTTCTTTAACTCGAAACACGCTACTTAGCATGTGCTTAGATCACGTGACCTCACGGCGGCCTTAAATTGTTTTGTTTGGTCGCAGTGTTTTATGTCTTTTGTATCTCTCGGTATTGAGTTAGAGCGATCTATTGGTTAAGGGATGTTATAAGGTGTAACTTTAACCAAAGTAGTAAACTAAATTTATTCATTAAAAGTGTCGCAGCCGAAACTTGCAAAATCTTATTTCCAAAAAGCAGCAAAACTCAAATGTGCAACAACTGACAATTTGTGTTTGTACAAAATATGTGTACACTTGGATGATCCATACGTTGTACATTCCATAGTTTTGTGACGTTTTCTAGCTCTGCAATGGAACACAATAGATCTACCTATTCCCGACCGCGTGGCCTTGGCCACTCGGCAGTGTTTATAACATTTATGTGTTTATTCAGTTGTGCAATCCCAACAATTTCAACCAAAATGCAAATGCTACTGCCAAGGCGGCAGGGGACGGCTTGCTCTTTGTTATTCCGTCGTGTTGGACGAATACGCACAATCTCTCTCATTGACGTACTCTCAGCACAGCTGGAACAAGGTGTTGGTCTTATCACCGAGTTATTGTCAGAAACTTAAAAACGAAAACACGCGATTTTTCATGGCATATAGGAATCATAACATGTACAGCTTTGATAACGTTGGTGGTTGCCTGCTACCAAAGAGATTGTAGTTTCATCATGTTTTAGATACTCTTGACAACTTTTATACTACAAATGCTGCATCAAAACTCTGAATATTTAAAATCCAAGACAAACCAGCTGGTGACGCACAAAACTGATTTTGAAGTCAATTCCTTAGCAGGAGAAAAAATCTTTTGTTCTTAATTTAATAAAACATGTGGATCAGTTTTTTAAACAAGAATCAGCAAAGGTTTAGATGTTTTCTTCAGCTTTGTGTTAAAAATTTTTGATCGTTTCGTTTGAAGTGTTTTCCTTAAGCTATTAAATGTTAATGCAGCCGTCTTTTTAACGAAACGACACAAATAAGAAACAGTTGAAGTATCAGAGCAGTTAAAAGTATTTGTCAGGTTTCCTTTACGAATTGTCTTAAAACAACTGTCGTTGTGTGTTTGAACTTGTACAGTTTATTAAATATGGCAGAAGCCAATAGATATTAGGGTCCTTGTTTACATCTTGAAGGTAAAGGCTTGCTGCCTGTATCGAGACAAAACGTAAGGCTCAAGCTAGCCGATACTTTGTGAAATGTTTGCAGTCATTTTTTTAAACCCCCGCGAAATGTAGACACAATTGCTTTCAGAGTATATTTTTTGTTTACCAACGAAATCAGTGAAGAAAGTTTCACTTTGTATCCATTTTAACTTGCTCTGAGTGTGATAGTGGCTTTTTAAAATGCATTTAGACATGAGCAGTCACCGTACTGTGTCCGTAGGCGGCTGGATTTTCAAATATCCTGCCTTTTGTGTCATTTTTCCTTCCGGTTCGCACAGGGTGCGTGCCGATACAACAACGATCCGCACCGCCAAACTGTTTATTAGCTTCAAAACGAAAACTATGCTTTGAAGCAAACCACAAAAAATGTGAGACAAGAAATAGACACTTATGTTTTGCTTTTTAAAAGACTTTGCGCAGATAAGAATGTTATAAGATTGTTATAAGAGAACTTTAACTTATCATTATTGAACCTAAATATTTGCGCAGATAAGCCTGATAAACTGATACTGACTATTGTATTTACTTTTCATATGGATTTTGTGTAAACACTATGTTTGGGAACCGTAAACTGATAAATCATCGAACGTGACGTGATTTTAATCAGTAAGTCGGAAATACTTTAAGACTGGAAGTTAAATACCTTATTGCTCAGCGGACAAAACAATGTTCTAAACATTTGTTAAAATATCAACACTTTATTGAAGAGTATCAAAACATTGCGGTTTTCCGCTAAGCCACCTCGAAGAGGCACGACCACCATTAGTTTGACTTTGCTATAAATCAGAACAGCTTTTTGAAATGAGCTCATCGAAGGTTACTCGTTCCGAAGCACGATACCGTATGCCATATTCTGGAAACACTCGAGGGGTGTTGTTTTTGATGATGATGATGATGATAATCAATTTATTGACACACCACGAGTCAGCTAATTATTGGAATTACTTAACCAATCCTGTGTAGTTACTAGAGTCCAAGAAAAAGTGCAACGCCTATCTGTATTTTGACCAAGGTCTAAGGAATGAAGCAGAAGCAATCTTTGTCCTTATAAATGAATTACGTAAATTTTGTAACATATACTTCATTACTTCACTTGTTGTCTCGTCAGTGGCTCTCCTGCTCTGACTACCCTACTGTTAGGCGCGATTTTGCCAATAAACCTGCCCCGAAAATGATATAGTTTACAGACCCCAAGAGGGACTTCTATTACCTGCACTCAAAAAGAGAAGATCCAAAATCAAGTTGATACTTTGACTCAGTGCCAAAGTTTTTCTATGTCGTGGTGGTTAGTTGAGTCAAAGTCTTTGTATTCAAAAGCCTTAATTTTGTTTTGTCGATAAAGAAATTAATACTTTTAGGAAACTTAGATGTATCAGCAGCAATAGTTTCATGTTAGACGGGCAAAAACAGTTAACAAAACTACAATAGCTCCTACACAATCAATTTGCAGCAGCAAAAACAATAACAATAACAGTAACAACAATAATAATATCATTAATAACAATATTAATAATAATAGTAATAACAAAAAAAATGAATAATATTATTTATAATAATGTTTATGGTATAATAACCATTTTTCTGCTGAGTTTTTAGTGAAGAATCAAAAAACAAAGTTGGCTTTCTGTTTGGAATATCTGTTGCCATAACAACTGACTAATAAATAATCGGTTATTGTTCCATTTTAAAAATAACTACTGAATTACTGACCTTTTGTATGCTAACTGGCATTTCCTAGCTATTACCTGTTTTAAAATATTGGTCCAAAATCCCCCTCTTCTCTTATACCTCGGTGAAGACTCTTTGAGGATTCAAATCAAAGCACTTACAGTAAAGGTACGTTTGGTATGCGTGAAGTTGAAGTTTCAAAGTTTGTAAACTTAGCATTGTTAGCTGAACAATGTAAGGAAATAATCATGATTTATTAATTATTTCTAATTTAACGTTATACTTTCAGTAACCTCAAAAAGAAAGTAACTGTAAAAACTAATGTTACAAATTTTAAGTCGTTATTATTGAGCTGACGCTGTCTGTGTAGACTGGTATAGTGCAAAGCAAAAAGATACTCGCTAAACTATCTCAGCATAATACTCTGAAATAAGATTAAATTAACCCTTTTTTATAAACACTACAGTTTCCTCAAACCTGATTGGCTCACTCAACACTCAATTTATCCTTAATCTGACAACACGATCTTTTATCAGACATTATCCGATAGTAAAATGCTGTTATCGGATAATTGAACATGAGTTCCTGGCTTTCTGACAAATAAGCAACAAGAAACTGGTAACATTGTGAAAAGCAGCAATCTTCCTCTGATAAACTGAAGTCGAAAAATATAAACATTTTATTTTTAAAATAGTCTTGTTTGTTTTTCCTTTCATTTTCTGAAATTGTAATCTTATTAAAAATGTGTAACAATTATTATCACTCGTAAAGATTACAGACCGAGTTGAACTCCACTTAGTCGTCTTACCTAAAACTAATTAGGAAGAAAAAAGTTAAGTCGACACACAGCTCTTTTATTCTATTTTATTTTAAGTAAAGTTTTGCATATGAAGGTACACTAATCTGTAATTATTTATTCCATGCATGTTGCGTTGGAAGTCAGTTAAATAAGACAGTTAACTAGGGTCTGCAATTGAGTTATGTAAGGTAGAAGTCTAATAGTTTAAACAATAATTATTAAGTTATCAGACGTCTACTTCACATAACTCAATTTTAGTTGGCTGGAATGCTGGAAGACTGAAGGCGTCTTGGTCAAGAAACTTGTAATCCAAGTTCCTGTATAAACTTTATAAATCTAATGCCCCTTTTTGTCCAGTAGATAAAAACATCTTAGTTCGTAATGTAATAGTAACGTGTTCAGTGTTTGAGCTCTTTAGTGTTAGATTTTCTTTTTATTAAAACCTTTCGATAACTGTGCTCATGATCACTTGTTTGGTGCCGGGCTTCGCTTAAGAGTACATGTCTTGTTATTTGTCAAGGCCGATTTACTGATTGAGCCAAAATTAACTGTAGAATTAAGGAATCCTATTGCTTGTTGGTTATTATTTTAGTAATTATGTCGAGTCTCTACGATTTGGTGTCTTTTGTACAGTTAGTTAAATAAAACGGTAACTTTAGAATATTGTAAATGTAATGTCTTACACATACAATGTACGTATTGTTCTCCGTGCTTTGGAAGGTTAAGCTATTTTATTAGCTGCATGTTTTTTGAATGGGTTTAAGAAACGACCCGACTACTTAGTTTAATTCACTTCTGGTCAAAACGTTTAAAAAACCCCAAAAGTTTGTGTCCCGACTTCTCCACTGTATCTATAATCTTCTCCGGGGAAACGTGTACAATCAGCGTGAACAAGCCGAGAAGTTACTCTGTATTCAAGTGATTTTTTTGTCCACATTTGTAAGGTTTAGTTGATTACTGTTATAAAACTTGTAAGGTTCACTCAAAAGAAAGAAGAAGTTTGTATTCCAACTGTAGGCAGTTTTTTTTATACCACTATGCACCTGTACCTGATTATTGTTACCACTTTAATTTCATGTGGCAAAACAACAACAGTGTGAATGAGTTTATCCTGTGAAAGATAACGCCATTATTTTCTGCCGTTAAGCCGTGATAGAGTCGGTCGGTCCATAAAAAAGCCGAAAAACAATCTGGGTTGTCAAATGTTTCACAGACTGTGATAGACACCCTGGACACGTTGAAGTTGTTTTAGTAGTTACTGCATGAAAGTCGACTGAAGGATGAGTTCTAGATGTGATTACTGTTTTTTACTTCTGTGTTTTCTATGATTGGTTATTTTGTTGTTGTTAGTCTTTATTTCCTTTTTGAGCCAGTCTGACGACGGTCAAGCCTGCTTCGCACTAGCGACGCAATCGCAGTTGCAATCATAATCGCAACAAGTGGTAGCCAGCTCTGACGCAAGAAAAACATTTTTTTTCTTTTTCTTGCGTTAGAGCTTGTCAGTGTGAAGCAGTCTTAACCAGCTAAAAAAAGTGGAGATAACCTAGTAATGAAAGGCGTAGTTTTAGATTATATTAAAGCTACGAGGCTTAGAAACTCAAGTATACAATTCAAAAGCAGTCATTTTAATAAACTAAAACTAAACAGTTTATACCATATTTATTTTACAAACACCGAATACTTATATAACTAAAGTTCACTTTTTTCGCCAATTTTCTAAAGTTTAAACAACTTAGAACTTTTGGTCTTAGCCAAACTTTCGTCGTAAAAACTTTATTGTCAACAGTTAACCAAGTTCATTTCATCAAAATGTTTGTATTTTATCCCTTCAGTTCAGAGATGTCTGGACGTCAAGCTTTTCACTTGTAAACTATACAAATCAAGCTGTCTTTTGGCACGCTGTTTAAAAAAGCAAGTTCACAATCACAAGATTATATTGAAGTTCGTTATCAAGTTTTAAATTTCAAGAGACGTAACAAAGAGCTCTACTTTAGTTAATTTCTGACGTTTACCAGCTAAACACGTGGGCAGTCGTTTGTGTATCTTAAAAATATTACCGGTAAAACGGTAAGTCTTATTATAATTATACGTGGGCAGAAAAAAAAATAGAGCTAGTACAACTACTCGCGTGAAGCAGTAAACGAATTTTGCGGAAGAATCTTTTTTTAATCTTTTCGGAAATTGGAATCTCGTTTTAACAATTGCAACTGATCTTGAAGCTTTAATAGAGAGAACAGAACTTTAGCCGTTTCCAATCGGAAACTTAAAGCTGTTAAAGCTAAGAAAGGTTGCCGTTCCGGAAACTTGCCATACATATATAAATGATTGCATATGTTATTTAGAAAGGAACTAAAGTTGACACGAATCAGCTCAGGTACCAGTTTTGAAGAGAGAGAAAGTTGTAAGCCTGGAAATAAACAAAAAACTGAAACACACGCAGACAGCTATTTAATATTACCGCATAGACTAACAAGGAGCAATTTCAAAAGGTCGTCCAAAAGTTGTTAAAATTTTCAGGCAGCCGTTCGCGAGTGATGTTTCTCGCCCGCCTTTTCACTGCTAAGTTCTTTATTCAACGGAGCCATATATACGGAAACAGAACTGTAAACAGTAACTACAAGTGATTCTCCTTAAAATTTATAATCTGTTTAGTTTTGTTTAATTTTGTGTTTGTTTAAGGCGCAGTCACATTCACAGCGATGTCTAAATCTCTTTAGGATAAACGTGTTAGCGTAAACGTGTTATTCATTGCAATCTGCCGCATGCAACTAGTAGTATTACACACTCTAACAAAGTTTGACGGAGCATTGATTCACAGAAAACCTATTTATATATACAAAGCCAAATAAAAGAGGTACCAGAAAACAGAACAATGCTCGTTGCGTGAGGCAAAAGCTCTATGAAGCTTGACGGTGATAAAGAAAAGTTTGTCTCACGGAACGTGTTACTGATCTTTTAGATTTTCACACGCTTGGCTAACTGTAGATTCAGTTCTTCCTTATGCGTTAAAGTTCCAATAACTGCTGATGACCTTAAGTTATGCTATTAAATTTAGTGGTTTTAGTGTTTAAAACAAGTTTAACTCCTGTCACCTGGAGCGCTTAGTGTTGTCTATTCTCGTTGTTCATATGGTTTGTCACAATCGTTTGAAGCCACAGTGCAACTGACATAAAAGAACAACTAGTTATTGAATACTGACATTCAATTTTAATTACAACAAAGGCAATACATTGCTTAAATCAATATATCATTATTGCTGCAAGTACAAAAGGAATCGGTTCTGGAGTGAACGAGAGAACGGAACTGCTGTATACAAAAGTAATAAGATTTATTGATTTTTTCACCGTCAATTCAACTTTGTCCTTTTGTAACGACATTAAAAAGCAAAAGTTCAGTCTTTCGAAAGAAAATAGCCGCTCTTAAACCCCCTATACAACAATAGCGCACTCACTAATGCGCACTTCGTAACACTGCGCTAACTTTTAAAATGTCTGTTTTGAGCTATTTCTGTTATGAAGTCGCTTCCCTTACTTGTCAACAACTTAGTCAAAACACCATCTCAGCTTTCATAATCTTTAAACAGTCGAATGTCGTGAGCTTCCATCTCTACTGAGAAAAAATATAGTTTGTTTAAAAGTATCACATGAGACATGAGTAGTTGTTAAGCTAAAAATGGCTTGCTCGCGTGCGGCCAGATTCCAAATTATCAGAGCGTCTAATTAAAACCCTTTGAAACTCAGTTTTGTTAGCTAAATCAGGCTTAAACGCAGTTTCTCTATTGTACTTGCACCCCCAGTGGATAATACTTGTTGGAACGTTATTTTAAATACTTGGGAATGTTGCGCTCAGGATAAAAACACCACGCAAAACACGACTTCTTTATCGAGTAGTTTTCTTTAACCTTTAGTTGGCTGGCCACTTCGCCTGCCTTTCATTCAACTGTGATGTTAAAGTGTAACTCTAACTGGGTCAGAGTATTACCAATTCGTGCTTCTGAAACAAAGAGCACTCGGTTTCTCTGAGAAATTGTTTATAATAGTCTTTGTTTTGTTTTCGATAACCAAGAAAATGCGAAACCTATGGCAACACTACTCTACTCGAGGGAAGTGATACAATTTAATCAAAACATCCACGACTCGTCATTCGTGAATTAAACTTATTTACAGTAAACGTTGTGGTAGTTTTCAAGCTTTAGTTTTCAGCTTGTAGTGCACGAGTATTTCATACGCGTACAGCCACAAGTTTAACAATAAGAACATCAACAACACTGAAACAGCACCAATATAATACCGACTTAAACAGGGGCCGTTTTTCCTCAAAACGAAGCAAATTACATCTGCTTTATTTTATCAAAAACAGTCTTTATTGAATTGCAATGCAGTGCACCATAGTTTTTTGGTCAGAGAAACGTTCACAAGTATAGATGTAATTATACCCAGGTCTCAATAGCTCGAACCGCTCACCGTCTTGGGTATTGATTTGCTTTTCGAGATGTTAAAATGGAAATAAAATCAAACATCGTAAAATCACCTCCATAGTCTGTTTTTACAAAGAATGCTTTTAAACTAATATACTCTTCAAACAAACCGCCAGTTGTTGTTTAGGAACTTGAAATATTAAAAGAGTGTAAATTGGGGCCCTTCCGTCATAAACATCTGCCTTGGTGTGGAAATAATACAAAATAATATTACCTTAGTCGCCATCTGCAGTCGCGCGGATTATGAAGTTGCGCTAAAAGAGCAAGTGCGCCCTAAGTGAATTAGAACGGAAATCAATAAAGTGCCTACATCCGTACCGGAATCTTTGTAAATTTCATAATTATCTTATGTTGATGTATTTTCCAACTTTAGCTTTTTGCATACTAGAAAAAGTTGACATCAAAGTGATGTTGTGGGACAGCCCGTCCCGGATCAGGCAGAATTAAAAATGTCAAGACATCACGAGACAAATACTAAATTTTAATAAATGATTTTATTTGGGCTTATTATAAAATGTTGCTTTATATACTGAGAGATGACTGCCTCGCAACGCTAAATATCTGTAATTGAACATTGAAATTAACTTTGGTCTTTTAGTTCTCTTTGTTTTAGAAGCAGTCTGCTATGTACACAAGAACATGCAATTCATCCATGAGATCCAGCCAGTTATACATTCAATCACTCCCTATGTACACAGAACTTTAAGTATTATCAAATGCAATTTATTAACTATATTTACAAAGACGGTTAGATCAACACAACTCTATACAATGACACTCTTTATGAAAGAAATGATCGCATTTGCGTTATTTGTAATATCTTTTCATATCTTAGTTTTAAAATCAAGGCGTAAACCCAAGGACTTGAAATTTGCAATTATCCATTCTTCTTCTGCTCTTCACACATTTTAGCTATCTCACTTCATGATTGCTAAAATGGCTGTATTATCTCACCCTATTTAGCAAGCTTTCAAGAAAGTTCAGGCCAATAATATAAGCAATGATAGCTTGTAACCAATAAATATAATATTCTTTCAGTTATTTTCCGTTTGCAGCCAGACAGCCACACTATGGTCGCGCCTATCACTGACAAATACCGTTCGTGTTTAAACTGTGCGAGTTATCTCTATTTCAGCAAAACGATTGTTGTAAAACACAGGACAAATTTTGTATAAATAGGAGATTATCTTTTTATGCTCCAGCAAGTGTATTAATCTACCTTAAAACTTTTTGAGTTGGATGAATTTGAGAGTTTAAATTCATGGATTACAAACAACTTATTTGGAGCCTTAAACTTTGGTGTTTTTACATTTCGCCTGGAAGTTGAAATATATTATAGATACAGTTGATGTACGGTTCATGTACAGTTTTAGAACAGCGTTCATCTATGGCACGCACAAGGGTACTGATATGTCCCGGGAAAATTTGTCAGATTCGGGTAGTTTCTCGCTGTGTTCGACTCTCCAAACCGATAAGCTGTACTTGGGTAAGTAAAGCTATGTGATCGTGACTCGTCATAGCTTCCAAGCAAACCTAGTCTAGGTCGAATATCGGCCTGTGTGAGGCTTGTTCTCTCGGATGTGGAGCCATAAGGGAGAGGCAATGACATTTCGGCCAAGTCCTGCGAGGTTCTCAAATGTTGATATGGGTATGGCGTTAACCCTGATGTGAACGTGTGGTATAGGAACGGGTTTTCTCGGAACAGGAGAGAGTGACTGCATTTAGGCCGACGAGGCTTTCGTCTTCTGCGAAAATTTCCCTTGGAGAACTCAGGCAAATCTTTAGGGTGTATCATCCAGTAGTGACCTTTCCCGTTTTCTGCGCGACTAGCCTTCACGAAGCAATCATTGCTGGATAGGTTATGGCGCACACTGTTTCTCCAGCCTGGTCCTTTTTCTTTGTCGAAGTGAGGGTAGTTTCTTGCTATGTAGTTGTAGATTGAGCTCAGAGTCATTCTCTTGGTCGGCACGCTGAGAATAGATTGCGCAATTACAGCCACAAATGTCTCGGAATTCCGATCGTCTTCCCTTGAGTTCTTGTTTCTTTCACTGGTTTTCTCGTTGTCCTTCGAGTTGCTGGAGACTTCAAAAGAAGAGAGTTCTTCTTCGTCTTCAACTCTGTTAGAAGTCGGTCTCTCGGCCTTGCTGCCTTCGATCTCAACTGCTTCCTTCTCGATTTTGATCTCATGCTCTTGCGATCGAGCATCGTCCAAAACCAACTTTTCACTGGTACCAAAGATGTTCTTTTCGTCTCGCTCTCTCATTGCCCGAATGTCGCCATAGCTGAAAGCGGACACTCGAGAGGGATGGAGGAGGTAATGGCTTAAAGAAGACATCCTCGTCTAGCTGGAGTACACTGAAAAGTTTGTCCCTTATCTAACGACGAGTACACTTAATGTTCAATGATAACTTGCTGAGCTTGGCAAAGTCCTCTATGATCTGCTTAATTACAGCTGCGTGAGAGATTTTATAGCAACTCAACCAGCACGAGATATATAAGCATTTGTTTCGCGAGCCAGAGGGGGGTCCCGAAAACTTCCGTTAAACAGGTGCGTGGTACTTAAGTGTCATGCATGTGTTTTCGATACCGCCGACATAAACATTACTTACCAACCCACACACACCAGTTTTTGTACATGCGCACCCTGGATACCTAAGTGCCATTTCGGTGTCTGAGCGAAACAGTGAGTGACTTTTTGGTGTTAAGAATACGACGGCAGCACACATGGCCAGGAGACCGACAGCGCGTCAGAATGTTCGATTTTATTTAGATTTACACTTTGAAATGCTGATAATACGAAAGAATGTTTTTTTTT
>JAOBRG010021570.1:0-10261 GCA_027574985.1 Umimayanthus nakama | reverse complement strand
GACAGCGCGTCAGAATGTTCGATTTTATTTAGATTTACACTTTGAAATGCTGATAATACGAAAGAATGTTTTTTTTTGTGCTTAAATATACGTACACGCGAATTTTGTTATTGCGTTCATTAAAGTTCATTGTAAAAACAAAGACATTGAAATGAATCACTGGCCATTTAGTGTTTTTTCGCATTCTGCGAAGTTTTGTGTGCCTTTGTTTGAAGACCAAAGACTTTTCAAACTCTAAGAATGGTGAAGTCTTTTATTTTTGTGAGTCTCTTTACATTTTGTATGCTGACTTTGTTTAACCAGCGAAACTTCTGAGGAAATGTTCTGGAAGCTCGTGTAAACACAAGTAATGATGTGCAGTTCGGCCAGAAAGTCAGCAAGACCTCTAATTAGTCAACGAGCAGCTATCTCAACCTTTGCAGGTAATGAGAGAGTTTTACGGCGTTGGCCAGTATTGGTAGTTTACACGTTTAGAACTGAATCTCCCTGGCGTTTACTTAATATATAGATGCCAGTTTTACTCACAAACCCGAACAAGTCTGGGTGAATTTCTTTATATATACAACGGCATATCTTCAAAAACTATAAATTGTAATATTTCTCATAACACAACAATACTCTTTTTTTAACCGTTAATTTTGAGGGAACAAATGTAATTGAGGTAAATTAACAAAAACACCAATCGATTTTCTTACTACAAATTTGAAAGCAACACCCTTCGGAGGGGAATTTCTAGGGTATTTTTCTGACTTCTACGCTAAGACAAACCAATTTTGCTATAAACAGCCTGAGTCTGAAATTACACAGAAAATAGAGGTTTACTTTGATCGCTATTGCTATAAAATTCACCTGAAAGTCACGTGACATAGCAATATTAGTAAGCATTTTTTCTGGACTTGGCCTGTGCAGAAACAGTTAAAATGGTGATATGCTTGGATTTATGTTTCAAAAACCTTTTCAAAGAGTGATGATTTTTTACACAGACTGCTTTTAGAATAACGTAATCGTGCATTTAGTGAGTTCTTTGACGATTTTTCGCTCCAACTGCGTAACATACTTTTTAAATTTAGTCTTGTTTTGATAAAAACAAACACTTCTCCTGAGGTAAATTGCAACATTTATTATTTAACACTGCTGAGAGATTTCATTGCATTTTGAAAAGTATTTCTTTGTGCATCTGCGGCTGGACGCTTATTAAAATATAAAATTTGATCTTACAACAATTGTAGTTTTGACTTTGAGAAAACGACAAGTCGTCCATGGTGCAAATTTTATATATTGTTTTGACTCTTCAGTCTTTGGTTGTAAAATTTTAGACACAAAAAAACTTTATCAAGCTGAGCCAATTTGCACAGTAGTCAAAAGCGCCCTTGCAAACCATTGAATGTTACGCAACAAGTTTCTAAACACAACACCAATTTGTTATCTCATGTTATTTTCCGTTGCTATACAAGTTCTTTTCTTTTAAACCTGAATCTCTGCCAAATGTGATGTTTTCCCTGGACAATTAAAACAGGTTTCTAACTCTAGGTTTTGCAGTATTCTGAAATTACTGATAAGAAGGAGGTGTTAAGTCTCAAAAGCACCGAATATCGACAATAAACTGAAATGTTTTCTTTAAGGCGTGAATCCATCTGTTCAAAGTTCATTAAAAGAAAACGATATCTTATAAAAATACAATTCTCTCGCACAATGAGTTTTGGCACATGTTTTTAAAAAGCTTTTGAAACGGCGAACATAATACAATTGAGAAAAATTTCAGTAATTAGGATATCAAGACACACAAAAAAGAAAAACCGAGATATTACATATTCATTTGCTAAAACGGCAGTTCAAAAGAAATGACGTTGTAACTGTCAAAGAGACAAAACTAAAGAAGAAACGATAGAATTAAATTTGATTTGTACGTTAGAAAGATTGTAGAATCTATCTTGTAAAGTTTCTGTAATTTTACATAGTGTTGTTGCTCGGCCCATTTGCTGTACCTCTGGCCAAGGTTTATCAGCACAGCCCAAACCATCCTGTGGAAAGGTTCCACAAACGAAATAAAGTTCATTCCATGGTAAGTTACATGTTCTAGCTGATGAGCTCGTTAAAACAGGTTATCTCGTAAACTTTCCTCTTAACCTTATCAATATGTTTTCCAGTGGCTTGTGAATAAATTATCAACTAGAAACTTGTAAGTTATACGTTGATAACATCTAAACAGTCACTATTTTGCGACAAATTTCATGAATTTGATACAGTTGTTATAAAAGTTTACAGTTCTAAAGTTTAATTCTAAACTTTTAAAAAAAATTAAAGCGGCATTTCAGAATTCAATCTGATTCGAAACTAACAAACAGAAATCGAAAATCATGAAGACAGAACCATATGACTTTCCGTATGTAGATGTAACATATAGTGGACGATATTTCACTACAGTCGTGTATAGAACGGATCTACACAATGATTTATTTTGAAAGTGTTAATTTTGTAAGTGAACACCTTGAAAACAACTCACATTCTTTTAACTCTTCTGAAAGGCTGTAGGCGTGTACGAGTGATCGATCGCAAGTGCAAATTAGAATATCATTTAGGCGGTTTCAAAAAGACGTCGAGTTTTTTTTGACAGTTTTGTCGCAGTATTTTCTAATATTTCGGCCTGGAGATCCGAGGATCAGAATACATAGTAACAGAAACAAAGATGTGCGAGGAAACGTTTTCTTTTTCCAGAGAAACGGGAAATGTTAGACGCAGCAAATGAAATGTTTTGTTTTTGTTTCATTAAAAAATTTGCAGTTAATAACAAATTCTTTGTCTGAAACTGTCCGTGCGATTCTTCTCAATCAGGAGAGGAAGTAGAAAAACAATGTCGACAAGCATTTCTATACTCACAATAATTCTTTCATTAAAAAAAATCCTATGCTAACCTTGCAAGTTGTGAAAACTTATATCAAGAGTTCATCATTTTAACAACTTCAAGTAAACTTGCGTTTTGACGAGGAACTGCGAAGTGACTGTGTAAGCTTTTCAATTCGGACAAGTCTGCTTTGCTGATTAGGACTTCGCGAAGGTTTTAACTGTTTAGTGACCTGTTTTCTAATTAGCCGAAATACTTTCCGCGTTGAAATCTAAAGAGTAGCAAAATGACCAGTTTGTCTTTGGCTGATATTTCTACATGTAGAACTGCTTAAAAAGACACAAAAATGTTATTAGCTATTCCTGGTTGTAGTGCATGGCGTTTTTAAAATCTGATCCACTTTACTTATTTAATTAAGTCTGTAACTTGTTTTTTAAATCAATTTTTTTTTCTTGGTAAATAAGACATGCTGTTTTGCGCATGGAATAGCAACACCTCTTTTGATCAAATTAACGCCACCAATTTGCTTTTGTAGAGGAAAGCCCTCACTTGAATGTTTAAACTTTGGATTTTCAGAGTTCGGAATTAGGAAGTAGAATAAGTACAACAAGAGTTTCATTCAGTATAGAGTTTTTTGTGTTTGCTTGTGTTCTTACAAGTTGTTGCTAGAACCGATTTGTTTAATCATGCCCAGAGTTTGTAACGGTATAAAAGTGAAATATTGTAAATACTTTTCAAAAAAGGCGTAAAGTTTCGTTTTTTTTTCCTTTGAGGAAGATATATAACCTCACATTTGTTTCCTATGAAAGTCAATTCAAAAACTCGAAGAGCTCACTTTTCCTCTTGAGCAAATATTTAAAAGTAGTTGCCTATCTGAGGAAACGTGGTTTATGCAACGCTGGGAACTTGGTTAAGACTCTTTGTGCTGGCTAAAATCCTCGTTTGTTTGATGTGTTGAACGCTTTTCTTACCACGGTGTTGATTAAATTTAAATAACATCATCTTATATCACGCAAAAATCTCGCATTCTTGTATTTTGAGTGCTTCTGGCAATGCGAGAGAGCTATGAGGCACTGATATCAATTGGATTTGATTTGATTAATACTGATTACTTTCTACTGCTTCTATCCGCTCAAACTTGGCTGATGTTTTTCTGTTAAGAACATGATTTTTGTTAAAATGGGAGGAACCAAACTGACTAAAGCATACACGCTTTTTTTGTAAGAACCAGTAAATTTCGGCTCAGGCTGGGCTGTTCTTAATTTTTCGGCGATTTCAGCCTCAAATTGTTCTTAAAATGTTTTTATTTCCTGATATTTTTAAAAGTGAATTAGTTGCCCGGAAAATACATGTAAAATTGCACGAAGAAGTATGTCTTTGAAACTGTCAATACAGCGCTCGCAAACTAGACGAGCTTGCTTATAACTCCTCCAGCGCCCGATGGCGATGACCAAGCTAAATTCTGACAAGTTTTGTGTTCAATTAAATCTCAATCTGTGTACATAGAACAACTAAGTTTCCTAAATTTTTCCGATCAAAATTTCAGCCTAGCAATTGTCCTTAGCTTGTTCTTAATTTTTGGGCAAATCTCAGCCTGGTTTTCTTATAAAGTTTGCTCTTATAAAAAAAAGCTTGTACAATCTTTATCTGGTTATTTCCTCTCGCTGATTTGCAAGATCGATTTGATATCATTGTCGTTATGAACGCCAAAGGGTATCAAAGCAACTTTAGCATGTACCCAAGAACTGAACTAGTGTTGGGGTTGAAAGTGGAATTAGTCATTTAACTTCAAAGATTCATTATTTCTACCTTTTTTGATTTAGCTATTTACGATTAATCTACAAATCTTCACCATGTTTTATTCTAGAGTGAATAACCGGCCTTAAACACGGTTCATTGGCTATTACTCGTTAATCATGATTCCCCAAATTTCATAGTCAAAATTCATAATTCCTACTATATTTTCAGATATTATTCATGTTTCTATTAAATAAAAAAAAACTTATTTACACTGTTTTAGAAATTTATTATAAGATATTTATTGCAAAGTTATATGGAATATGGACACTTTTTGTTTTATTACCGTCGGTAGTCTTAAATCGTGATCAATCTTTTTTAATAATCTACCTGTTTATTGAACGCACTCTTGCACCGCACGCCTAGTGTCGCAAAAAATCTTCTTTCGCTTCGTAGTGAAGAGAAAACAAGCTAGACCTTTATTGATGTGACAATCCCCAGCCATTTTTTCCTTGCACAGAATAAAGAGTGTGTTATTCACCAGTTTTGGTATAAAGCCAGTTAACTAACTCAATGAACATGTATCCACGGCATGCATGCTTTGTAAGATTTCACAGTCTTTACAGCCGGCCAAACAATATTCTGCCTAAGGATGTTCAGTGTCTGACTACAATTTTTAAAGCAGTTTTAACAATTATGAAGATTGTTCTGTAATTAACGTTCTGCATTTAATAATACAAAATAAGTGTTTTACCAAACTTTTAGTTATTCCTCATAAATACCTTAAAATTATCCATTGTTTTTAGCCAGCTGCAAAAGTTACTTAGTAGCAAAAAGCTTTGCTATTTGATTTATTATAAAATGTCCTCCAAACTTTTAGGAAGTTTCTAATAGTATTTACGTTTATAGGCATTAGTAAGGGCAAATAACGGTCTCAAACACCTGCCTTGCAATGACATTGTTTTACGAGCGGCAAGGCAGTTGATACAGAAATTATTGAGGATTTATCGCGCTGTAGACTTTAAAACTCTTGCAGACGTAAAGCTCTAGTACTGCCTTGATGAATTCTGTATAAACGTTTCTACTGTTAAGCAATGTCCCATACTAGTTTGGCAGCAGTTTCTCTTGCACAACATTTCTCTTGCCGGCTGTAGCCAAAAATTTTAGTTCGCTTCTATTTCGCTGCTCGCACTTCGGAATTGATAATATGACAATTGACATTGTTTTTCAAACCGCACGTGGCTTAAACAACAGCTACAAATTGAAAACAAATAAAAAAGATTAAGTGGAAAATACTTTAAATTTATTGCTATTTACGCTTGGGGTATTTCTTAGGTTTCTGCTTTTTTGTCGAGTTAGTGCTTTTACTTTTAATACCAAGGAAGCCGGACCAGCCAAACTTTCCAAAACGAAGCCTCACTTGTCACGCTGTTGCATATAGACACAAGCAACTGAACGAATCCCTTGACACTATTCGTAAAGAAAGCGTTCCAATTGCTGTTTAGTTTATGGCAAAAAGGTCCAGATGTTTGAGCTATCCCGCTGAACATTTCTTCAAATTGTATCAAGCACAACTTTCAAATTTACCTTCTCCGCTTACAACACAGACTAAACAACGCAAACAGCGGTTAGAATATCAATGACAGGGGCAAAGAAAATCTAAAACCATTAGAACATAGTGGTTTAATGCAAACCTTATGAATAACAGATTGACTTCCAATTTGTTTAGACACTTGTTAATTTTAGCGGTGGATTTTCGCTTAACCTTTGAGATCTCTCAACTTCCTCTACACTTAACAACTTGCCGCCCATACCATTTATCATCGTTTGAACACCATACAAAATTCATCGGAAAACATCATGCACGAAGAGCAAGCTGTCCGGCCCAATTGCATGCTTAACGGAGAAAGGAACCTTTCTTAAAACACAACAGTTAGACGCGTAAAGATTATTTGATGTTCCGTTAAGTTATCATACTAAGTTTTTGGCAAACTCAAAAACGAATAACATTGGAAACATGTATTGAAAAAGATTTAAAAGTCTCCCATAAATTTAGAAATGTTTTTATTTAGAAACTTGATTCTAGTTCGCAATAACACATTTTAACATCATTTTGAAGACAAGGTTGTCCATGCATGTTCTGCTCACAGCTCACTACTATCTTTATACCTGTACCTAGCGATCTACCCATCTACCAATTAAAGCTAGGCTACTATAAATTTTTGTTTTTATTTCCTTAGTGTTGTAAATTTCAAATATTTCTACAAACCCGTTCTAGTCCACAATACATAGCCGAGAGGTGACGCGTAGAGCAGTTTGCACAGTCTGTTGACCTTTTTAGTCGTTTTTTTTAATTCCTCGATTAATGTCACCCTGAGTTACTAATGACATTTATGATGATAATGATACTAACGGTGCTAATTCTAATGCTAAAAGATAATACAAATGCTAATAATATAATAATAACAATAATAATAGTAATAATAATAATAGTAATAATAATAATAATGATAATAATAATAATAATAAAAATAAAAATAATATTAATAATAATAATAATAATAGTGGTAATGATAATGATAATGAAAATATAATACTATTCACCGAGATTGAAGAGACAGTGTTCTCCTTACAGGGTTTTACAAAGACCAAGGGGTGCACGTGGTTGCCACTTTATCCAAAATGGATAGTGGGGCTGCAGGGAGGGGGGACTGGCGTGTTCCCAAGCTTTTAAGTTTTAAGTGCTATATTTTCAAAGATTAAGTTTGCTTTTAAACCATGCTGCTGTTTTTGTTGAGTAAATTGAGTTTAATATCAATCAACTTACAGAATGTAGAATGATAGGATTGAAAGGCAAAGATTTAGAAAAAATGTTTTAGAAAAGTTTGGTTTTTTTTAGTAACATTTGGTATTTGACAAGCGCGTATTTGCCCAAGGCAAAGCGGTGTTATCTCCAAACCAAGCGGCAGATTTTCAAGCAAAGCGGCCCGCTTGTCTTAAAGCCTCTAGGGAGGAAACTGAGAGAATAATTGTATTAGCATATACAAACTTGGTGGCAACACAAAACATTCAAGAAAAGTAAGCGAGAATCTTTAGTTTGATCTCTTATTATTTCGCATAACATATCCACAATCATGGACATGCGCTCATAGTTGGCTATCTCATTTCCCTGCGCAATTTATGCATAAGCTTACAGTTTGCACAAAGATGGCGGCCCTGCAAACGAGCCTTAATATATATTAATATTGGCAAACCTCATCAATGTTCCTTAAAGATGATCGGACAAAATTGCTGTTCAAGTTTTTGGTGCCTTGAAGCAGTTACGTCAAGGCAGTTGCAGTTACTTGAAATTGAAATTGAAAGAACAATTTGTGAAGTTTCCTTCGAAAATCGTGCCATTGTGCTTGCTGTTGGAAATCATAATCATTTTTAAAAAAAGCGACACTCAAATTTTCTTGAATGGAGACGTTTTGCTCAAAGGAAGTTGAGCTGTTTTGGATGGGACTTTGAAATGGAGCCGTGGAAGGACAGATGTTCCTCAAGGAGAGAGGCAGCAGCAGTAAAGCTTTGAGATCAGGATCGAAAATGTGCGCAGAGGACACTTGACAATGAGCAAACTGTGTGTTAGAACCCTGTTTACCTCCGAAAACCTTAACTCCTAAATTTGTAGCTTTCTTCGTACTGATTGGATTTGAATTATCTTGCATTTGGAAGATTCCTACGTTGTCACTATCGCAAAGCCAGCCAATGTCTCATTATTCACCTCCCGGGAGGTGGACAACGTCTATTAGTCAGAGATGGCAAACCAATCAGATTGCTTGAAATACCAACGTCACCGAATTTGTATACACTACTTATTATTATTGTTAAAATTGTTATTATTATTATGACTATTATTATTACAAAAATAATAGTATACAAACCTTGAAAGCCATTTTGGCACTCATTTAGGCTATCATTTACGTGTTAGAATATTGAAGAGCGGAGATAACTATTTTTTGTCAAAAAAAGTAGCAGGAATGCTAAAGTTATTTCTATAATACTATTATATTAAGTATTACTATCTGGGATTTCAGGCTTTCTTGGCCGGATTGGAGTTATATTACATTGTAACACATTGAGCTCATATGTTAATAAAATCATCGCCTTACCAGCACCCATGTTATATTGTGCTTTTTATTGCCTCGATCTGCTTCACAAATCCCAAATTTTTACCATTTTTTATTCATATTTCTCCATGTATTTTAGTGGATTCGCCATTCAATTTATTGCTGTCAGTTCGTATGTATTCTTAACAGTACGACCATTGAACCAGACTATCACGGATGCCTAGCGAAACCTAAAGAAAGAATGGGTAGGAATTCGTTTTAATGTCATCCGATTGCACGAATGTGCAATGGTTGACATATTGTGAGGGGGCGATTTTGTCATTAACTCCCCCGTAAGATCAGTTCACCTAAATATGGGGAAAAACTCCATATATGGACACAAAAATATTATTGCGTGCATCATCAAAGAGGCTATCTACATATGAGCACTTCGCCCGTCACTGAACTGCGATGGGGGATGGTACAACTTGGCGCCTGTTTACAACAACATGATAACGAGGCACGTCCCAGGTCCCCGAACAGCACCACAGTCGGGGTGAACAAGGTCACAGGAGTGATTGAAAGCTTCCCAAACATTAAAAAACATTCTGGAAAAGTTTAAACATTTTGATAATAAAACTTATGCAATTTAAAACATACTCTTCTGTTATAACAAAAAAGCAATGCGCATTAAAAGT
The DNA here is from genome assembly GCA_027574985.1 of Umimayanthus nakama. Taxonomy (NCBI): domain Eukaryota; kingdom Metazoa; phylum Cnidaria; class Anthozoa; order Zoantharia; family Parazoanthidae; genus Umimayanthus; species Umimayanthus nakama. Next base: position 896 of record JAOBRG010021570.1, on the reverse strand, counting down.
AGTTATGCAATTACTCTGTAACAACATTGGCGGAATGTTGTCAAGATACGAATAGATTGACATTTGAAGCAAACAGGTTTCTATGTGGAAATGTTCTCACGGTTAAAGGTGGTTGCCAACGCAGACCTATATTAGTTATAGAGTGCAGTTTTGAAGTTGGCCACTGTAGGAAGGGATCTGGTAGAAGATGGTAACGAGGTCAGCACTAATTCAAAATACAAAAGCCATTTTATTTCCTACAACTAGATTAGCTAATTCGATCGTTTCCTAGCAATCTGGAAACGAATTCCCACCCATTCTTTCTTTTGCTTTCGCTTGGCGTCCGTGATAGTCTTGTTCTGCGGTGTTGCTGTTAAGGACCAAGCGAACTGACGACAAACAATTGAAAGGCAAATCCACCAAATATATATAGAGAAATAGGGATAAAAGCGGTAAATATAGGTGGGATTTTTGGAGCAGAACAAAAAGTTTAAAGACACAACAAAACATAGATGCTGGTAAGGAAGTAATTTTATTGATATATGAGCTCAATATCTCTCACAGCTTATGGTTAAATGAACCAGATTGCCTAGCATTTGGCTTTAGAGGAAACGAAACTCGATTTGACTTGATCCGGTCAAGCTGACATCAAACTGCATGTTGTATTAGGGACTCGAAAGTACTGCTTGAGAAGTGTAGGGAACTAACGTGTTGTGTCCGCTCAGGTTTTTTCACATGTTTCATACTGAGAGTGTTGGCGCATACTCCCTCGAGCTATTATTTACAATTATTATATGGCTGACTGATTTCGCGTGCTGTGATTGGTCAATTCCAGGTCCATAAGTTGCCGTACGGACCGCTAGCTCTCGATCACCTTTTCAAAACCGGAATAATCAACAAAGCCATATAATAAACAT
>JAOBRG010021459.1:0-23219 GCA_027574985.1 Umimayanthus nakama | reverse complement strand
TATTCTTTCAATACTTACACCATTTTAAGCGTTTTTTCCTTAACGTCCACTGGCAACCCTCTGAACCCCCTCCCCCCTCTTAACGTCCAATGGATGTTAAGCGGTGCCACATCGATTTTTGGACGCCCCCTAACATACACGCCATCTTGGATCTAGAAAGGCTTTTGTCAAAAAACTTTTTTATGCTTTAAACTCTAGTTTGCATAAGTAACGGCGCATAAGTTATGAGTAACGAGATCCCGATTAGGCCCGGTTTACCAATGTAAATGTGCTCCTTTCAGGCCTTAAGGGAGTAATTAAATCAGGTTTTGGTTGAATTACTGTAACCAGACAAATGTGGCTGTGCAACATCATTTCAGGCAAGAAGCAGTACTAAATGTGCATTAATACTGTGAAAGGGTGTTTGGGGCTTCATGCAGGTACTGCAAGCTCCATTTTAATCGGTTAAACGTAGAACTAAGGTTTTAGATCAGAAAAACCTGGGTTGCACAGTTTTATCCTTCCAAAAGTGCAAACAAACCGTTTCAAATCTGTTTCTATAAATAGATGCTTGTTTAACAGTTATTGATATTCTTGTTCTTAACTTATGCATTAATTCTTTATTATTACTATAATTGTTATGAAAGGTCTGCTGCCCAATATATTTTATCACTAAAGACTATTATTATTATCATTATTGTTATTATTTTTATTATTATTGTTATTATTATTATTATTATTATACATAAAAACGCATAACGACATAACATAGCACAGCATATAATAACGCAACAAAACACAATTCAGCACAGCACAGCTTAGCATAGAACAGCTGGCAACTGAATAAAGTTTGTGTGTTTTTGTTATGGACTTAAACAACTCCGACTGAATGTCTAACTTTCTCATGCAAAGAGAAGCGTTTCCACTCCATTCCAAGAGACTAAACAAAAAAAGGACAGGGAGGCCAATTTGGTGTGCATAACAATGAAGGTTATAAGCATTCCACTGTTAGGAGGGCACCAAAATGGCGGCCTCGACGTCACGTGAAACCGCTCTATAGTTGTTACCTTATTCCTCAACTAAGGTTTAGTGCTGAGATATTTCGTCCATAAGCTCTCTGTTTATTATGTACAGTAGCGCAATACATAGGTTTTTATTCACGACAACATAACTATTTATATAAGATAATGAATTGTGTGCTTTTTTTGCGGTGTGCAGCAAATCTTGTTCTAGGAGAAATGTAATTCACAAAGTTTTATCACCGTTTTCTCTCGGAATCATCTTTAATTGAAGTAAGTTAGTAAATATGTAAGTAAGTAGGTAGCTTTTTGCTAGTTGTTTCTTCTAGTCTTGGCTACCTGTTTATTGATCGTCGATACAGTTTATCGTTATGAATCAAAACTGAGAAGAAACCCAGGTGTTTGAGATAGTATACTCAGCAACAAACTCGTTAATTTTTCACTTTGACAGTATAAAAGCGGCAATTACCATGATATGGTGTAATTGTGTTTAGAACTACAGTTTTCCCTTTTTACTTGAATGCTTTTTAGTTTTGAGACGTTTTAACCTTGGCAAGTCGTGATGTCAAGTTTTTACTAAGTGAAACCGAATGCTGTACTTTTACTTGTTAGTAAGTTCGTAATTCGAAAAGCATCACAGCTAAAGACTCAAGTGCCAGAAAATGGAAAATCGAAAAAGCAAATCTATCGCTGATTACTCATACCTATTGGTACTTCACAACAAAAATAAATGACCTATGGTGTTAATTGAATTCAATAACCCGAGAAGCCAGACCATTTTTGCTGAAGGATGTTAAACCTGGAAGTCTTACCTTTGAGGCGATGATGGGATCCTTTTCGGGCAGCTTTCAAGAGTCGTTCTATTTCAATCTCATTCTTCACACTCTCAGGTAACGGTGTAGTTAACTCATTTTTGGATTCACTTGTCCGAGTCTTCTCATCACTTTCATCGTAATCACCATCCTTTTCATCACCGTCATCATCATCATCGTCATCATCATCGCCCTCGTCATCTTCATTATCATTGTCTTTGTCACTTGCATCATCGCTATCGTCGTCGTCTTCAACATTAACTTTAGTGTGGAATCGCGCTCGATGTCGATGCGCGTGTTTGAGCAATGTTGCCAGAGAAACCTTCGGACGAATCCCGTGATGAATTCTTTTCTTTACCAGGTTCTTTGCTTGAATGTCATGAGAAGCCAAAATGGCATCGTCGTCCACTTGCTCGTTGTTGGCTGGAAAAGGTTGAAGACTTACTTCGTTCTCTTCGCTTCCTATTTCATTGGAGCCTTCAACATACTCCGTATCTTTGTTTTCAACAACGCTTTGATTCTCAATGGTATTTGGTTGTTGAGATCCATACCCCGGGTGAACCTTTTTGCGTGAAGGAAATCCAACCTTCAAGCTGCTCTGACTTGTGGCATCTCTAACAAGCTGACCTGGAGTTACTTCTGCTGGCAGTGTGACATGGTATGATATTGACATTCTTCTCTTTGGAATGATGGTTTCCACTGGTGCGGCAGTCTTCTTGCCTTTGAAAAAACATCCCAGCTTTAGGTTGTAATTTGCCTTGACTGAAAAGGGTTGCAAATTATGAACAACACACTGTCACTGATTGCTGAGATTTTTGCCGGTATATACACACATCCGAATGCTACTTTCTGGGTGAGCAGCAGAGTAATGTCTAACAATTGTACGGTGATGCTACGCAAGAAAAATATCTGTTAGAAAGACAAAATTGTAAGAACACTGATCAAAATTGATGCAGGTCCTTTTCCTGGGCTCGAAAAAATTGTCATGTTGGCAGCCATGGCGGCACTGGAGTGCCTCCTTTAGTAGATTAACTGGGATTTACAATCGTCTCTGTGCTAAGCTGTATCTGGGATGAAGATTCTTTTTTTTTGCGGGGATGGAAGGGGTGGACGGATGCAAGAAGGAATACATCTAATGTAAAGGTGCCTGGGAGATGTGAAGGATGATGCTAGGTTTTTTAAAAACTGCAGTCTCACTGTTTTATTTGCCTATATAGTTAGCGACTTTGTCCGTCCGGCACTTATGATCGGCAAGGAGATTTACGACCGGGCATGGACGGCTTTTGATATTAACGGCCAAAAGTGTGTAAAAGTGCCAAAAAATATACAAAGAGGACTGACTTCACTGGTGTCCTAGTCTTTTAATCCGACAAAAGAAATTGACTTCGACTTCAAAGCTTTTAAATATGTTAGTTTCATATACCAAACATACCAACAATTAAATTTGTTCTAATGTTTACAGTTTTTCAAAACTTGTTCTACGCTTATCCATCTTCATTTATAGCCTTTTTAACTTGGTTTTATTTTTAAATACTGGAAGGACGAGTTTCGAAAATAACTGTTTTTCCTGTGTGGGAGAGTAGGCTAAAAATGGCATTGATCAACAGGGGTTCATATGGTATGTTCTTCGCCTTCGAGGTTTGGTGTATAGCTGACGTTTCGTCTGCTCCAGCGATGGGCTATCGTTAAAGAATTTCGAAAACAAATTTTTTCAGTCTTAACCTAACCGGAGAGCGGAATAGCGGGCGAGGCTAACGCTCGAAACGTCAGCTTTACACCAAACATCACAGGCGAAGAACATGCCGTATCAACCCTTGTTGATTAAACCATTATGTTTTGAAATGCTTTGTTTTTGTAACGGTAGTTTTTATCGTGGGTTATGTCGTTTTTAAAAGAATAGAGTTAAAGGTTCTAGAGTACGTTATTGTTGCAAAGTTGCAAATTAACATCGTTGCAAAGCAAATTCTCAAATTCCACAGCTCTCTTCCCCTTTTATGTATTTACTCAGTTTTGCACATCTAAAGTAAGGAGCACACTACCTGTCTTGGCTTGTGGCCAATGAGCTACATCGCCTTGACTCTTGTTCTCCACGGCAGTTTCAACTACTTTCGCTTGCCGTTCAACTGCTTGCTCAGCCTTATTTGCCATCTCGTCTGCTTCTTGTCCTAAAAGACGGTAACAATGTTTTGATAATTAAAAATGAAAACAAAAACTTTGAACCGCAAATCTCAGTATTTTACCCATACGTACGTACGTTAAATTTGCAGACAAGATTTTGCACAGGAAGGAGATATTTCAGGCTAAGTATCTTTAAATCAGTAATACAAAATGATAATGATGATGACGATGATGAGTTCGATCTGCTCATTAGTGTGTAATGGAACATCAATGGCACCTGCCGGTGACGTGGCAGCTATGTTACAATCGTTGACTGATGATTACGCTGCTGTTCCATGACTGTTGCTGTTGCCGCTACATCAATGTTGATGCCGCAGCTGTCGGCACAGCGCTGTCAGCTGCTAACAACCTGGCATTGATGTCACAATCCCTGTCCCGTTCTGGCTCTTGTAAATACTTGTTTGCTTTTCTACAGTAGCTATTAGAAAGTAAACAAAAACAATGACAAAGATTACAACAAAGTTTTAAATCTAAAACTTCTATAAAGTGCTTACTATCGATACTAATAGTAAGCATTTTAAAGAACTTTGATATGATTATATCATGCAGTTTTAAAGTTTTGCTGTAATCACTGTCATTGTTGTTGTTTCTATTGTTTTATGCACAGCTTCATAGTTGTAAATAAGAAGTTAACTTTTTGAATTATTGTGCCTATTTTAAGTTTGCTTTTAATACTCTCCATTGTTGTCATCCCAATCTCGGCGCATGTAGCTGTCTTTGTCCCTGGCCAACTTCATGCACGGCAGGTTACTACAAGGGGTCCTAATTGTCTAAAGATCGTGAACCTCTTTGTGTTTGATTTTGTATAAACATCTTAGCCAAAGAACTTTTTGTGCTTTCCAGTACTCTAACGGCGGAATAAAAAAGTGGAGTTCAGCCTTGGGTCGAGACGTTTAGTCTGTTGAAGGAGGCTGAGCTTTCAGCCTGATTCCTCCAATATGAGCGTGGAAACAATATAATACGACAAACCTTCATTTTAGCAAGATGGCCCATTTAATCAATCAAGACTGTTATCGGACGGGGCTCTGATAAGCTAAAGGAGTAACCCTATTTTAAAGAAAAGTTTTTTCATTCAGGAAAAGAATTCTTCACCGTTAATTCTACTAGTTTTAAAAAGGGGTCTGAGGTTCAGACTCCTAAACTTTTGCAAGAGAACAACTCAATTTCACATTTGAGTTTGCTAAACAGGCTGGTGATTTGTGGTGTGCGTGTACCAACGTCACTTTCATTCAGCCATATTTTATTACAGAGTAACATATTTGAGTACGAAGATTCATGTTGAATAAGAAAGTTAGATATTTGTAACAGTTTTAAAGTATACACAGACACCTTATTAAACAACCTCAGAAAGTATATGAAAAGAATACTTTAAGAAAATTTGATGTTGACTCTAGAGAAAAAGTTTAAGAGCGTTCAGCTTCAACCAAAAGAGGTAGGCGTTCTCGTGAGAAAAAAAGTGCAACGTATCTTTTTCCGTAATAATTGTATACCAAGTAATATTTTTAATTAACAGCAACTAAACTTGAGATAAATAGAGCGTTCATTTTCAACTGGGCGACGTCTTGTTTTATGGTCTTACGTTGAGCCAGAAACTCAACCTGGTCTGAGCCAGTTTTATTGTATACTGTAATTGTAATACAATTTCCGCTCCTAAACGGGTTTAATTTCAGCCCAAGGTGAAATTCAGTGCCTTGAACAAAAGTCTAGATGAACCGGTCATACCAACCTTTCTGCTCAACTGCATTCTCAGCATTCTTCATCAAGTTATCAACTTTGCTGCTAGCTTTTTGGAACTTTTCGTCCTCTTCTTTGCTTTCAATCTTTTTTCCCCTTTCGTCGATGGCCTTAACTAAATTGTCGCTCTCTCTTTCAACTTTATGGTTTTGTTCAGCGATAGATTTCACCATTGCATCATTTTGGTCTTTTACTGTGTCTGTGTAAAAACAGTTATTCACGTAAGTGCAACGCTGAATAAACAAGCCAACCAAAACTTTGAGGAAGATAATACGACAGATCAGTATAGAAACACGAGTAGTAAGGAAATCGTACCAGTGAGCACTTTTTCATCAAAAACAGATTGACCGGACAAAAATGAACACACAGTACACTGATCTTCACTGTTCAGCATTGTCATTACCAAGGAACCTTTGTCAACAATCAAAACTGCATGCAATTTGGATGGCAATATTACTACCCAATTATGCATCTTAACACAAATGGCACAAACCAGAGTTTACACAGCTATTTGACATGTACACGGAAAACCGGCATGGTTAGGCAGCAAAAAGAACTGCAGGGCTAAAAAGGGTTGCACAGCAGCAAAAAGAATGATGAATAGGTAGTACAGAAAACTGTCGTTGGTCAAGCTAAGACTTTTGACTGACCCGACGTACACCAAACATCGGGTAACTGAACCCGGCTTTAAATAACGATAAAAGATAAACTGAACAAACCTTAACTATCAGTTTAGGAGAATCTCTTTTTAAGGGAGAAATAAGTTTCAGTTGTACAGTAATAAACAAAAAAGTCAAACTGACCTGAGTCGCTTCGTCCAATTTCCGTGATTGCGAGCAGAAGAACAAGACGCCAAACCGTGTTGGAGATCATATCGTGTCAAACCATCAAAGCCAACGAATGACCGGTTCAGCTCATGTTCCTGATTTCAGGTCCGTTTTCGTCAATACATTAAAACCTTACTTTTGCCAAGAAGAGTAGACAAAAGCCTTCCTTTTTTTCAAAACAAACCTTAAGGTAGAGAGCAACATAAAGTTGAGTTGGACGGAAGAACCTGTTGGATTGGGTGATCTTCCAATAGTTCGCATAAATAATGAAACATTTCAACTCATTTCTAATGAATAAGGGCTTTAGGTTATAATAAAGAAATGCGGTGTGATTTTAGCTAATTACTGATCAATATACAGCGCGCAAAGTTAGGTTGGCAGCCAAGTTAAGTTCTCCATTTTAGTGCAATAGTTGTGATGAGTACGTTTTATATAGAATTAAAAGAACCTAAGGTTCTTTGAAGTCTTTATATAACGTACTCATCACAACTGGATCCAAAGCACCAAAATAAAGAGCATAATCTACATACATTGATACAGTGACTGGAGGTTTGGATCAGTACCAGGAGGGACGACACGCTATGAATAGTTATTTTTTAATTTTTAGATAATTTTCTTGGCGAAGTAAGTGATCAATATTTCCTTCGCTTAGAATCTAAGAGAACTTTGGAATACGAGCGTGGAACGACCCGCAGCAACGGGATCTCATCTACAAGTGTTTAAGAGTTATTCGACCACAATGAAAACTTGTCAAGCGCGCTGACCCGTTGAAAAGGCAGCTTAAAACTTCTGATATTTTCATTTCATATTAAACTCTGCAGCAGCCCTGGGAATTCAGAAATTATTTGATGAAGTATGTGGCAAAAGAACTGTCACCGCAAATAAATTGCAGTTCTAGGCTTCCTTGTTTTGGGTTCATGTTTGGGTACATTCTACTTGTCAAGAGTTTCTTGAGGAGTAGTGGCTATTGCGTAGTGACGTATGTTTCCTGCTTGTTACCTTAGCACCAAAGATGTGGCAAGCGGGCTCAACCCAATTCGTTTTCTGATACGTATCCAAATTTCCTTGTCGCCCGTCCTTAAGTCACTTACACAAATTAGTTTCACTAGCTACGGACAAACTCCAATGTTTTACGTAGATCAATATTTTTGGTGTTTACTTGTCACTAATGAATACTTTTAAAGTAAGAGCTTGGCGCTCTACGTTGAGAATACTGCGTGTAAACATCCAGAAAAATTGGTCCACCTACACCACACTGTTTATCTTTAACAAACAAACTTTCGACCAAATCCTAGTAATAATAATTTTGTTAGAACTACCTTCAAAGTTTTGGTTACATTTACTGGTACGCAAAAAAGCATACATTCGAAAAGCGCTTTTGGTATAGTATCGAGTTTTGCTCCAAAAGGTCTGAGCACGTGCTAGTATTTTACCCGTCACAGCACTGACAGACTCAGCAAGTGCTCCCAGGCGTTCTCGCCTGACAAAATGGCGGGTCTAAGTGGCTGTAACACAATTGTAGGGTCAGTCGGTTGGAACCAGGTTTGATTGGTGCGGGATCCACTTGAAGATTGACAGTTAAGTTCGGGCTGCGGAAAGCGCACTTAATAAGCTCAAAGGAAGACCGGAAATGACAATTTTGGAACATTATATTTTCGTTGTCTAAAAAAGAATTACAGATATCGAGAAGTGTATCAAATTATTTACGACTGCCATACGACATACATTTTTGTACGAAAACATTTAGTTTACTTCTCATGTGACTGCTTTTGAAGGAAGTTTAAAAGACCCTACACAGTTGTAAAACACTCACGGGTTGAGTTCAAGGAGAAGGCTTGGTTAAAAAAGGTCAAAGATAACACTTATTATAGATAAAACCTTCCTCCTATAATTGAAAACCCTTTTACCATCTTGTAACAGTATTGGTAATGTTTAGAATTGAATAAATAGTTCCTCATAATCAGACAAAAACAAACAGCACCAATACTGCAACGGCGCTAGATTCGTTCTCGCCTTTTGTTCGCCATGGATGTCAAGGACGCTGCATTTGGTCTCTCTATCGTGTTTTTAGTGTCGATGACACGATACTGCTGCGGAGCGATTATGTTGATGATTTTCGTGTGTCTGGAGTCCTTGGTGTGTGTCAGTCTCACTTTCACTGGTCCCTTGGATTTGATGATCTTCCCTTTACCTTGAACAATTTTCCCATCTACGATGCGGCTCCTTAGCTGCGCACCGTCCTCCAGCGGTTTCCCGTTCAGTAATATGATAGAATTGCCGAACCCTGTTTTGTCATGCGTTTCACCCCTAGGAATGCTGTCTTTTGATGAAAGGGGAGAAATTGGCATGCGTAACGCTGCCTGTCGATCTTCCATGAAGCGTGCCTGGTCAGCGGACATTTGCGTGACCTCCATGTTGGGTGCTAAAGAGACCCTATCCTTATTAGAGGCATTTATTTCAGAATCGGGAAGCGACAAAGGAAGAACTCCTGGTTTTAGTTCAGACTCAGGACTGGTTACTTGGAATCGAGAGTATGTGTCTGCAGTCATCTGGGGAGCTACAGGCTCCGAAGGCGGATTCCTTCTGTATGGTGCAGAGCTAAACCCAACTGAATGGATCACTGGGGTTTGTGGTGCGAATAGAAATGTCTCAGGGCTATCACGTGTGACACCTTCAGCAGGGAAATGCGCTGGGGTGGTCACAGGTGGCTCTTTATCTTCCTCCATGCCACGTATTAGGTAGTTCCTTGTGTCAGCTCTGACATCATCAGCCGGATATGACTGTGCATAACGACTTTGTAAGAATTTCTGGTTCACTTCAGCAGGATCACGATTTTGTAAGAAGTTCCGATGCTCTTCAGCGAAGTAACGACTTTGTAAGAATTTCTGACGCTCTTCAGCCGGATAATGTCTTTGCAAAAACCTCATCCTTGCTGGGTCCTTTTCTTTCATTCTATCGTAATTTTCAACGTCTTCATCTCTGGGTAGTTCCCCCTCTTGATCGTGCGCGTTTAACATGTCTTCTTCAGTTTGAAATTCATGTTCTTTGTCAACCTCTGGTTCCGGAGGAGGGTGGTCTTCTTCTTCTCCGTCATCGTCGTCACCTTGTTCGTTCCCATAATCATCACTGTTATCGTTGCCATACAAGTTTTGTTGCTCGTCTGATTCCTCCCTCTCGCGCTCTTTTCTCTCTTCGTACTCTCTGTATTCAGGATCATCCATTACTTCACTTCGAGAGTGTCCCTGTTCATCGGCCCAACTGTGCGCTGACATATCTCTTGATTTGTCAGCTGGTTCAGATGGTGACACAAACAGATTAGAGGTCTGCGAGTCTGCGGACTCGGGCTCCATGGGTTGCTGTTGAATTTGATCGTTGGGAGAAGCGAATAAAGTCGATTGTTCTTGAGGTTGAAATTGCTCTAGGCCAGGGAAAAAATACTGCGGTGTGGTGCTTAAGTATTGAGACTGTGAAGGCATTACAGCCGGATTGTACACGAGTGGGGCTGGTATCTGCTGCATAGGCTGAAGGAACACACCTCGTCTCTCAGCGCTTTCAGTTGGCTGTTGCAGCATGGGCACTAGCAGGTTTCCCTGTGGGGGGATTACTGGCATTACACTAGTTAACAGCTGGCCACCCTGTGGCATACTCTGGGCCAGGGCTTGGCCAGCCATAACGGGCACCAATTGAACATTCGGCTGACCGACGATAATGATTGGTGCAGTTTGCGTTCTCCCGCGATCACGAGCGTGAGACTCGGTAATCCCTGTTTCTTCGGATTCATTTTGAACGCTACTCACGACACTGCTGTGACTAGCATGAGAAAGGAGGCCTTTCTTTATTTCATTTTGAGAGAAAGAAAACACCGAAGGTTGAACATCGTCAAAAGGATCCACAGGGGCGTGGCCGCCATTACTGCTTGTACTTGGCGCGCTGGCTGATGGTTCTGTTTTCGTATTGGTTTTGTCCTTTGGATTACCAACGTTGGAATCCGTGTTTGTAACTGATTTTACACCAATGTCATTCTTGCCAGTTTTAACATCGGTGCTGGAAACAGGTTGTGAGTTAGCGATGGTAATTGCATTTGAATTGCTGTTAACAACAGCCATTTTTCCAGGCGTTTGCTGACTCCGTCGCGTTCCTTCTGATGAACCAATAGAGCCATATAGTTTCAAATCATTATCTTTTCTTATAACTTCTTTAAGATTATTGCCAGGGGGTCCATCTCCCTTGCTGACGGACATCTCATGAAAACCGTGCGAGTGTATTTTCTCATCGTCTACTGGGACGTGACCGACTGAATTATCGTTCCGGTCGCCCTCTGCGTTAAGACTTTGTCCGTGTTTTTCCATTTTGGACATAGTTTCAACTTTTTGATCTCGCTTATGCCATCCCAGATCCAAGGCATAAATGATATCTTGCCTTTTTTTCCAGGTTTCTGCCACCTGAGATGATACATGACGCGGTCTTGACATTATTGGGAGACTCCATATACCTTGGAGGAATTAGAGAAGTTAAACGATTCTGTAAGTTATAATCTTAAAAAATTGAAGAAATATATGTCACTTTTGTTCAAAGTGGAGAAGTTCATCTCAGTTCCAGAATTTGAGACCCACCATTCATTTTGAATTAGACCTATCTTACATTTTTGAACACTTTTACTTAAGCGTTATATTTCATGTTCTACTGAAACTATGTCTGTTTAACCTAACTAAAACTATGTTTTTTGTTATTTTAATATCAATGTCAGTTGCCAATAACGGAAGAACATCTTAACTATCTAACCTGTAAATCACTGAAATATCTTCAATTTAACTAGAACGAGATCAGATGTTATTCATGAAGGCAAAACTTACTAAGAACTTTACCATATTGAAGCGCAAAAAGTATTCTAACAGCCATTTCACGATTTATTTAACTTATTCAACATAATTGAGGTAAAGTGTCGCAAGTCCATAACTTCATTTGCATGAAACGATTTTCATCATCTTGTTTCTCTGATTTTGTTGCCATATTTGATTATTTAAAATTTTCACAGACAAAGCATGGGGACGTCATGCTATCGTGGTGGTGACAAGAACGATCATGAAAGAATTATCCGTAGGATATTCTGACAGCTGTTACTGAACATATACTATAAGCATAAACTTGAGTCAGTAGAAACCAACACCTTGTCTCTCCCTCTCTCTTCTTCTTCTGCTCCCTCTTCCCCTCCCCCAGTTAAAGAGTTAAAACATGCATTTTGAGTCTTGATTTGTTAAACTCAGTGTATAGTTACCGACGCCAATTTCTTTTTTAGAATTTTAAAACTTTAATTTTAACGTTTATTAAGTTTCAAATAGCGAAGCTAATCCCGAAACTGTTCAAATGTTGGCGTACTTAGCGATTCTTGTTGGGGGAGGAAACCGGAGTACCCGTAGAAAACCCCCGGAGAGGGACTCGAATCCAGCTCACATACTTCCCAGGCAGGTAGTCGAAACCGGGTCGCATTGGTGAGAGGCGAGTGTTCTTGCCACTGCGCCACCCCGACGCCCCTCAGAAGAACTAATAAACACTTAAAAAAGAGGCGAGTGAGTATCAATTGTCTCCCTCAGTTTTAATTGTTGTATACTTGATCCTACTGATAGACACTGAAGCCTATGAGAAAGCGGATGCCTGTTCTACTTAGGAAGAATTGGCCAGGTTACAGTTGCAAATATTAACCGACTGCGCAGGGTTCATTTTCACAAAATTTTTACATTTGAAGTTTACAAGTGCAGTAAATTGCTTTTAAAAAAGCCCTGTAGCAATAGCTACGCTTGTAAGTTACAAACTGTAAGAGTTTTATTGGACTGACCTTAGGTGTCCTCAGAGTAATTGCTTCTGTATAACCTTATTATGTCTTACCACCAGCATTAGATTGTAGCAAATGAAAAATCACCTTTTTGCACTAACTGCAGATGCACGTAAACTATACCAGTAGTACATTACTTATGTTGCTTTAATCTTTGTTCCCAACAAAATATCTACACCAGATAGCAGATCTGTTCACAACTTGACATGCTTTTATGACTTTTATAAACAAGGCATGTGAGCATAGCACAGTTGGTTCTAATTCTGAATCAAAGCCCAACTAAGTTGTATCGATAGCAAAAGTCTTCTCCAATTAGACGAAGTCAAACAATTACTTAAAAAAGTGCTGAAAAAATAACAGGTCATAATCATTGAATATGGTAGATTTACAGACAGCCGAACACAGACCGACAAGTATTTGACCTTATAGAGCAAGACGTTGGCAATTCACGGCTTAGCAGTTTTGCGACCAAAAGATCGCTGTAAACAATGGCTCCAAATATACACATATTATCTGAATGTTAGTCTTTCTAACATATATCAAAGTGCAACTGACCAAGCGCTTATGATCTTTAGATCTCTTCAAGCGTTTTCCCTCACCTGTTAACACAGTCAAGAGAAGAAGAAAAGTTATTTCCCATTTCACGCGCATTTCCTTTCTCTTTCACCCAGATAACCGTCCTCAACCCTTGGAATCGGGCATTTCTTGACAAATTTTCGATGAATTTCTCCACTTTAAACCAAATGCGCCCTAAACCAAAGTTCGACAGCTAAAATGATGTAATGGAAGTTAACTTATTTTGTTCACGTGACCATAAACTGACGACTATACGTTTGTGCGATGAAGTTCGGAAAACGTAAAAAATCAGTGGAAATAGCACATTTTTACATCAGGCACCAAACCTTAAAATGTAAAATCTTGCTAAGAGCAATAGTGGCTGAAATTTTGGATTGACCAATTTTTGCGTAGTACTTTTTAATCTTTTAAAGATTGGTCTTCCGTTTTTGTACCAAAAAATAGCAAAGAGTTAATCAAAATTACCAGTTTAATCAGAAACTGGCTTTGGGTATAGATGCAAACTAACTGCAGACTAAACATCCGAAGTAAAACAACTATGTTTCTTTTTAGTTTAGTATAGGAATGTACACAAAAACCTGTGTACCATGAAATGCTACTTGAGAAAAACAAAGATAAGCGGACGCATTCTCTGGTAGTTGTTCACTGTTACCTATAGTAATTAAAACTAGGTTCTTTTACTTGCTTTTTTGGCATTTCAGACGCGTTAGATGCCACAGATCAAAAAAGCTTCGTTCGTTTATAAAGTTGTTTGTGACGTCAGAAAAGAAAAGACCCTCTCTTGAATTTTTTAACAAAACGGTTCAAAAACTGATAACAAAAACAAAAGGCGTGAATAGCACCTGTTTTGCCACCAGAAAAGAAAATTAGTGTATCAAAGAAGGTTTGTTCTTCTATACACTGGCCTTTGGCACTCAACAATGAGAGATAAATACTTCCTGTTAGTATTCTTACACATTGCAACTACATATGCTACGCTTAAGCAGGGTAGGTGTTAAAATAAGTTTCTTATAATACCCCAGCCACATCGGGGCTTGGCTTTTTAAAACCAGAATCTGGTTTATTGTCACTCCGCTTGGAACAATGAATGCAATCCAATTGACTTGATTCAATGTGATTATTGATTTGTTCACTTTAATTCAGTTGAAAAGTGCTTCGTGATTGTTTTCAAGTAAATCAAATAGCATTAGAGTCCGTTAATGGATAAAATCCGTGCGGAAGATGTTAAATTTACGCGTCATTAAATTGGCTTCTATAAATTTGTTTTCAATAACTTATGTAGCATATTTCTGCACAATTAGAGCAAGAAATGCCTTTTTTTCTTGTTTTGACAGCCTCACGGCTTAGTTAAGGCATAACTGTGTATCTTGGTAGCTATAAATGCCTGATTGTTAAATCTCCTATAAACCGGCCTTAACTCCCTCCTACGCATCCCCCCTTGCACTAAAGTTGATAAAGAACACTGCTTTTCTTACACCATGGGGATTTTGTATTATTTTGAACAAATTAGAAACGTTTTCTGGGCCGTATTTTTACACCGAGATTATAACCTTGATTAAAAAGTTGACCCTACGTATTTTTAAATGCACTAAAATTTTTTTTAATTGTCAGTTAAGACTGCTACGTTTGTGTCGGACAAGCCCTGCACTAGGACTCCGAACTGAAGTTCTTTTTTTAGGTGTCAGTTTTGTTCATAGCAATTTTAAAAGGTTAAACAAAGATTTAATTCACGAATTTCTTTCAAGCGTATTGATTTTAATGTTTTTCTTTCCCTGCCCAAACACAAAACCTTGCACACGGTCATGAAAGAGCATCACACCTTACCGGTGAATAAGGTAGCGGCCCTGACGAGAAAGGCAAGTCACAGACACAGCGGAGCGAGTAAAAAGGCAGATCTCCTGGGTCAAGACACCAGTAAGTTGGACGAGCAGGAATTCCGGCTACAAAGTATGGTTAGCCCCGAGCTGCACAGCAACCAACTCACAAACAGTTTTAAGCACGTAAGTAACTGTACAAATCGTTTTAGTGAAGATGCCGCAAGAAACCGTAGATGGTCAATATTTAGAATAACCGCGAAACTGAGCTACTCAATTTGGCCAAACAGTTTAAACCGGATGTATGCTGAATCATGGTAAAACAGCAAGCGATTATTCGCGTATCATTAACTATAACTCGCCATAATCTGCTCAATGATTGCCAGTCATTACCCACCACAATCCTACATTTGTCCAACACCGCGTGAAAATCCCACGTTATAGCCCTATCCACACACACTTACTGACCCACTTGTTTTAAGCCCTCATCTCCCATATATAAGTCCATCCACCTGCTAACAAAACAAATAATCAGGTTGTAAGACCCCCTAGATATATGCCCTCCCATAATAATACGTATACCGTTTGCTCGGTCCGTACGGCAAGTTATGGACCGAATTATGGCACGGAGCGTGAAGCGCGCGGGCCATGAAAGCGAGAAAAAAAAACGCAGATCCATAACTTGCCGTACGGTCCGAGTAAACTTGGCTAATAAGATGTTCAGTGTATGGCTTTGTTGAAGCTGAAGGAAAATTTCAACAGATGCTCAGGAGAGCTGGAACTGACCAATCGCAGCACGCGAATTCGATTTGAATTTAAGAAGTTCGAATGAAGAATGAATTCAAACTTTGAACAACAAAACCAAATCTTGTTTCTTGGGCAAAACGCTTGACCTGGTTTGACTGTAGGGAATGAAAAGTCTGATTTAGTAGTGTTTATATAATCTCTCGATTCGAAAATGGCGTAGTTTCTTCCCTTTATGCCCTTGTGACATCTGACTCAAAAGCTCTGTATGTTCCGTTGATCTTCAGGTGGGGAACCTTAATATGGAGACCATGTCGCCCGCGGAAATCTCCTTCATCCAATCTTCAACCCAGTGGCACAAATACTCGGAGCCTCGTCAAACGGATCAATCAGCAGGCGTCCATGCAGCGGGGACAATATTTCCTGAAGACCCAGTCCCTTTTCCGGATGAATCCAGAAGCAACTTTCACAACAATCAAGGTAAACTAAAAATTTTAAAATGTATGAGAGATGAACTTTGGGTATCATAACCCTGAAGCAACCACCAATGTAAGATAAGGACAGAAAAGAGTTATAGTAAAGTCAAGACAAACTGGACTGTTTGATACAAAATAATATGACATTTTTGCAGAGAAAAAGTGGAACTGGGTATTGCATGAGTTTCTTTGCAGCATGCAGTTCGCATAGTGGTACGTAGCAAAAAGAAACTTTACTGCGACAAGGTAAGAAAAAACATCTCAACTGTTTTAGTTTCGATGAGTTGCTTAACATCCTTGGTAAAATGCTCTCTTTTGATTGGCTTAATTTGACTGTTCCAAACATGTTCAACTTTAATTTTGCTTTGTTTCGTTTTGTTTTGTTTTGTAACTGTTTCATTAGAAATTTTTTTCCCTTAACTGAATAATGTTAACTACATTTTGTTTTACAAAACAATTTCTGCCAGCGGCTTTTAAATGGCAGTTGCTGTTGTTAAGGGCGCGTTCGATTGACCTTATGGGCGCGTTCGATTGACCTTATTCCAGAATAGGAATAAACAGAATAAAAAATTTGTTAAGCCTTATTAACCACAACTCCTGCAAAGTTAGAAGAAAAACACAACTCAAAAATATATCTGGCCCCAGTCATTACTTCTAACTAGATATTTGATTTTTCTGCGAATCAGGAAATAATTTTGAAGTTTTATTCCTATTCCGGAATAAACGGAATAGGGTCAATCGAATGCACCCTAAGACAAGTGCTTACTCTTTTTTATGCCGGTTGTGTATTTAAGGTAACGAAAACTGGTCCGCATTCGGGCAAGGAGGAGCCACCAGTAGCAGACAATTCAAGAATTTCGGAATTGGTTCAAACTACGATGACAAGGAAAGCTGGTCCGCAATTGAAAAGTTGGCGCAACAAGGTGAAAACAGCTTTAGGAATTACGCCTTTACGGACTCTTCTCCTCTGGCAAAATCAGAGTACGTCGAACCGCAATTTATTCCACTCAAACAGAAGCCCATTGAGACAATTCAAGATTCGATCATGTTCATGGGAAAAACTCCACGGCTTCACAACCCGGTTTCGAGCTCAAATCTGCTTGGTGTTCACTCTACCTTGCCCCTGCAGGGGTTATCAGCCCTCAATGGTGATTTAACTGGACAGAAAGCAAACAGCTTTATAGATTCGCTCATGTCAGATAGTAGCATTGGTGGCAGTATAAGCGGGCTGTCAAAGGCTCTGGGTGCGAGCAAAGGCTCCTCGCTACCTATTCTCTCAAGTAGCAACTTCTCCTCCAAGTTAAAGACACAGCCAATATTTGATGCCCATGGGAACGCAAGAAGTCGCTCTAGTAGGCGAAAAAAAGCAGGGTTTAACAGAACAGCGCCGAAGAAGAAAATACTGAAAGAGCTGTGGAAAAGGCATCGAGCTCAGAAGCCACGTGACGAAATCGGAAAAAAACGAAACTCTGTCGTGTTTAAGAAGTCGAAACACAAAAAGTTGATTTGAACAAAATACAGAGTATGTAACAAGAGACTCGTGAGATAAATCTGTAAAGAGCGTTTCCAAGTTTCAGCAAACGCTTTATATTGGCGGCTATATATCAGCCATAAAATTGCTGCGGACCGGCCACTAATTAAGACATACTTAGGTTTTTCATGCTTCTTACTACCGGAAACAGAGGACAAAAAAAACATACTTCTGAATGCCAATGATAACTGTGTCTGAATCTATCCTTTTTGATTTTAAATTTTTTGGATTGCCTTTTAGCTGAGTCTAAATGTTTTCAAAGTAGAATGGAAGAGAACTTGTTCTCTCCCTTTATTGTCAAGTCAAGTCAAGGCATAAGCTCATACAAGCCTGATTTTCGTAAAAGTGTTTGGCATCAGAAGGGTATTTATAAAATGAGCGATTTGGGGTGCATGTTAGTAGCGATGCAGGTTTCTATATTGGGGAAAACATAAGCGTCTGATAACTCGGGCTAATTTTTAAACTGGTGCATAATCTTGGCGGGAGAATGCAATTTTGCAGTTTTACGGTATTTGTCGGACAAAGTAAAAGCGCACAAATTATTAGGTTTTTGTCTGTAATTCTGAGAATACCAAAACTACTAGGACAACAATGCCCTGACTGATGAAAATGTTATATTTAAGGTGGCTAGAAATAGTTTCTTTGCACGAGAGCTCCTAAAACTTGGCACAGTGGTAAAACAGCCAGAAATTCCTGTTCTGATCGAAAGAAAAAAAATATGTGAGAAGCAAACATTATATAAACAGGAAAATCGCATAACATAAAATTTCACTGAAACTTTCTTACATATTTTTTTTTAATTTGGCAGTTTGGTAGGTTTTAATGTTTAAAAATTTTTTTGAAAAATTGAAAAATATTAACCGTACAAATTTTACGGACAGTAGGTTTTTGTGGTTTTAAGATAGTTGATAAGCACTCTTGCTACGTTACCATAGTAACACTTGACGACTCCAAAGTATCAAAAATAAAATGAAAAGGAATCGCAAAATTATTTGTTAGTCAAGTTGCTACCATATAGGCAATAATACAAACAAAAGTAAACCGTTTTGTTTTGAAAAAAATCTTAAAAACTATTTGAAGCCACCTTAAAAGGGCTCAATTGACAACCACCACTGCAGAATATCTCCCTAGTAAACAATTCATTAGAGTGTCAATGGAGTAATCTAGTGAAAACTACCAAGAAACTTAAAAAGTTAACAATTTTTAAAACAACAAGGATTGCTCATTAGTATACATTTTCTGTTTTCATTACGCTGGATAAACTTTCATGTCGGCACAAATCATGTCTAACACACCGTAAGAAAAGGCACAAGGCCAGTTTCAAACGTCGCATTTCTCATGCGCCGAATACAGTGCTACAGAATAATTAAATTGTATTGTTTTACCTCATTTGCATTGTATCGACGCTTAAAACGGGCCTAAAAGGTCTAATAGCGCACGATTACGGAACTACTGACAAGTCTTTCTTTGTTACAATGTTAAAGAAACAATGAAATTCTCTAGCACACAAACACTTGTTTCATGCTTGAAGCTGTGGAGGTTGTTCAAGAGTGATAAAAAGCGCTCACCCAGCTGGAAATAAAACCTTAATTCGCGATTGTTTTATTTCCTTAGGTTTACACAGTTTACTCTCCCATAAACGCTTATAAATGTTTCAACCAACTGATAAAGCTTAAGCACGTACTTACACATACTGCTGTAGACGAAGACGTTAAGTCAATGTTTTGCCAAGTTTGGTTAAACCTAACCAGCATTCAAGCAACTGGGTCCTGCTCCTAGTAAATAGGAAACTATATAATAGTTTTAGAAACTACTTTTTATCTTTCAAACTTTATTTAGTGTGAAAAATCCACTTAATAAAAAATCATGCACAAATGCAGTCTAATAACAATATCTATTCCACTATCCATTGGCGCTGATATATCTTTAAAAGTCCCTTTTTGCTAAGAATTGACAGGTAGAAAATCTTCACTTAACTATAAAACTGACCACCTGCACGACAAACTGGTACATATATTTTATTCTTCTCATACTGTAAAATGTTGCATTGCTTGGAACACAGAAGAAAACATGATACATTTGAGTGTTGTCAAGAAAGTACTTTTCTCACTTGCTATGGTGCAAAGTTTAGGTAAGTTTGCATTTTCGAAAGCAATCTGATGTGGAAAAACGTTTAATTTACTTAATTCTATAAGGCTACAAAAATGAGACTATTTCAATTTTGCGTAAATAACAAGAACGAACACCATCATCATTAGTTTTGGCGCCACACTTTTGTTATAAAGATGTTTCAGTTCAATGATGACCTGCGGTCTAACACTATAAACAGTTGGGCTGGCGAGTAAAACTAAAGGCCAAGGGGTCAAGTGATTCATCACCATGGAGGCGTTAGGAGTTCTAGTGGTCTAGCTTGTAAGGGACCGTTGAGAAAGTTGAAGTATTATTCTAGTTAGGTGAAAAGAAACGAGAAAGGGACTTGCAATGAGTTGGGAGAGAATCCTTCGAGGACGAGGAGAGTCCCGTAACTATTATGAGATGCCCTGCTGGGAAGGGTATGGAAAAACTGCTTCGAACCAAGATGATCAAAGGCAAAACAAGCGACAACAGAACTGGAAGGAGATGGCTGGAAAATCTTTTGAGGACAAAGAGAGTTCCAGGCCTACAGACCGACAAAGGCACGATAAAGATTGCTTGGAATCTAGGCGGTCAAGAACATAAAAGACAAGGATTTGCAGAGAATGTATAAAGGGTTCTTAGGAAGTTGCAGTACGATCTGGGATAGTAATAGTCATGGTTTAGATGTAGTCATCTATCCTTTTTAAATCAAGGGCATCGTGAATAATGTTAGCTAAATAAGAAGTCACTTTCATTATGTTTCATCAAACAGATCGTACTTTATACTAAGGATTCTAGGTGATGGTTACTTGTGATCCCTTATCCGAACTCCCCCTCTCTCTTTCCCCAAGAGATCCCCGACATCTTCCTTTCAAGTCATATTGGCAATTGACCTTCAAGGTTAGAAGCGGTAGTTTGATCTCTTTTCCTCAGGAGTATTCTAGCAGAGCTCGCAATAATTCAGTTTAGACAGACATTTATTCAATTAATCCTCCTCCTCCTCCCAGGCCCCGACGCTGATTTGTATTAAAACATTTTAGCTCATTACATATCTCTCTGTTGTTAGCATGTGCGTACTGGGGTTACAGACCTTGGCCTGCGTACATACCCTTGTCGGCGGTCATGCCCGGAGGCCAAGGACAAGCGTATCTGAGCGATATGACGGAAGAGTTTGGAGATGAGATGGCAGCACGTATAGGCCACCTCAGTAACGAGGTATCCCATATGGGTCACGTGGTACAAAACATGGGTGACTATGGCAGTGATATGGTTGATCACGTGAGTCACATTGTGGACTCGGACGACTCAGACGTGTATCATCCGCAAAGCTTTTATCCCGATTATGATGAAAGGGAGAACGAAGAATGAGTTGTAGTTGCTGGTTTTCTGAAGATGTAAATACGAAACGAAATAAGAAGAAACACTGCAGCTCACAAAAACTTAGAGATGAGCTACTTTGCATTTTTTCGACCAGCTAACCCGAGATTTAACCATGCATCCAGCCAAACCTTTTAATATTACTGAAACTGATAAGGCGTAGGCGTTTTAAGTATTAGACCGTAATGTTTGAGGTGTCTGGACGCACTTTCACACATCTCTAAGCGTGTCAACTTCTGCACCTTATCACACAGACTGCCTCATACCAAGTCAATGTTCAGCTCATATGTTGTCAACCACTGCTAAAGAAAACTTGAGTAAGGAACATTTATGTTATCAAAAAGTATTAAGGAAACTGTAAATTTAGCTAAACTGCAAGTATCGATGTGGTTACTATGGTAACAAATGTGACACTGGTGCAAAAAGCACAAGGTATTATGCTTTGATACAGTCCTACAACGTTGTGAAGTTTTCCAACTACACTTGAGGCAATACAGCTTGAAGAGATTTACGTTCTTTTCGGCCGTTGTCAAGTTTGTTACTGACATGGTTTGCTAGGGCAAAACTGTCTTTTATTTAGCGAAGACGAACTTGTGACCATAAACCTTTGATTTCTTATAACATTCATTATTTTTACTATAATCACTTTTAAAGTATCATCATTATTACTAACATTATTAGTGTTATTATTTCTCTGATCGCTATTACTATTAATTATATTACTAATGTTTTTAAACTACAATATGTTAGTAAAATTGCACTGGTGATTATCGAAAAATGGCGCGCGCTGATTGGTCGATAACTTCGTTTTCTCTCGCTATAATCACCTAGCGGTGATTATTCTTGGGTTGCACGTGACGTCATAGCCGCCATGTTGGTGTACAATAAAAATAGATTTATAATTACATTCTTTTGTTGTGTACACCAACATGGCCGCCGTATCCTTTGTCACTTGAATCCCCGGAGATTGAGTGCAAGCCAAGAATAGGAATTTTCAAAATAGCGGCCAGACTGATTATCGACTTCGTCTCGGTGACTATTCGCCAATATTCACGTCGCCTTCGGTGACTAATTGTTAATTATTCTAATCATTCTTGGTATCAAATAGCAATACTTACTATCTTAATTGTGCTGAACAAATTTTGATTTCAACACTGAGGGACAATAACGATCGATACACATCACAGTTAAAGTGTACTCAGGACAAAACAGATAGCATGATGTTTCAATGTATAGTTTCATTAGCACGTGCAACAAAACAATCGAACGAAGAAGACATTTTGCTCTCTGTACACTTGAATTTTCAAAATAATGGTAAAGACGTTAGGAATTAGTTTTGATGCATTTATAGTTTCATTGTTTAATATTTTTCTAATATCTATATGACAATATGTACAACTTGCAGAGTTTAACAAAGTAGTTCAACAGCGACTCTTTTAGGCCTCGTTTACACGTAGACGTGGGTGTTTTCGAAAGTGGAGATTTTTTCCTCCGTATTTAAGGTCTCGTCCACACGTAGCCGGTTACTTTCAAAAACGAAGGTTTTTTCTTCCTTATTTATAAACAACAATATTGAACAGTAAAGAAAGTCTTTGCTAACATAACTTGTTGACAATAGCTGGTTACTCGTGTTCCGAAAAAGCGAATTTCCATGGCAAATATCACCGCGCTGACTTCCCCATACACATAAACCAGTAATTATGTTAAACGGCTCGGTAAATTCATAAAATTGGCGCCAAATTCCATGTATCTGTCAAAATGTGTTACCCGATCTGTTAGTTTACCTTGATATTTCAAAACCCTGCTCACTAGCTCAGTATTTGCCACGGTAAATTCTGCTGTTCATTTTGATGTTTCTATGAAAATAAAGCACGCCAAAGTCCCCCCAGTAATGTTATTCACACACAGTAGAGCAGTTTAACGCAAAAAAGAGCCCCTTTACCACTGTAAAAAGGGCATGTTTAACCTCAACTACTATTTCAAGGCCTTCTTCGTACCAAAAGATATTTTTGACTTCCCTATCTCAAGATTACAAAATGTTCAGGACCACAAATACCAACCACGCCCGCTCTCTCCATTATTTAAAGTTTGCTGCTTACTTCCCGTCGACCAGTAACTGTTAGAAGAGGCTAGGCCTTGGCGGATTGTGCTCCTAAAAGTGGCATATTATGCTACTAGCATTGCTCGAAATTTTGCCAAATTATGCC
>JAOBRG010021348.1:0-23234 GCA_027574985.1 Umimayanthus nakama | reverse complement strand
CCCCCCCCCCCCCCCCCCCCCCCCCCCCCCCCCCCCCCCCCCCCCCCCCCCCCCCCCCCCCCCCCCCCCCAAAAACTTTAGTCGAATTTTCATGATCAATTACGTCATAGTCGTCGGTATCCAAATTCAAAGGTAAATCAGCGGCACAGTACTATATATAGTTAACAAACATTTTGAGAGTTTTTGGAGATAATCTGGGTCGAAAAGTGATGTGGGGGATTAGATAATTTTGAAGAAATTTTTAGTTTTCATGAGTTCTAGGTAATTTTAAAGTTAATTTACCAGTTATTCCGTTCCGGTATGGAGATAACATTAACAGGGCAGTTTATACGAGAAATAAGACGCGGCCAGGCAAAGACACGTCTTACGTTTGGGTGAGACGCGAACTGCTCGTACAAATGGTGTACAAAATCTGCATGAGTTGCGTTAAATGTTACTTAACCTGGGCAACGGTTCTTCTTTTTTTTAAATCTTAGACGCGTCCTAACTTTGATGGTACTAAAAACGTATTAATTAACTGGTTTGGCGTATAAACGCTTTTTTTTATAAGAACCAGTAACTTTCGGCTCAACCTGGCCTGTTCTGATGTTTCTGAAATCTTAACTTTTTTCCTCTCTCAGAAGTTATTGAGTTTTTCACATTGTTAACCCAATCGGCATGTTTAGCAAACCGTGTTCACTCTACAGCTGAAACGCTCTTATGCGTTTGATTTGGAAAGTGGCTTATTGAGATTTAAATGTTCAGATGGTAGGCATGGTCGTCGATTTTGGGGGTTTGTATGGGGTTGTGCGTTCAAGTGAAGTCTATTTAAAAATAAAACTAGTATTTGTTAAGGTATCAAAACTTTTAGTTATCATGGGCACAGATCTTTTGAAGGAGCTTCTTTAATAAACTCCGGTTTAAAACAAGTGCGAGATGTATCTGAAGGATGGCAATAAATAACGATACATCCAAAAAAGTCATTTATCTACTAGTGCTATTTGCTAGGATACTTTTTGACAAGGAATATTTTTTAGGCTGCGCACATTTTTATGGTTTGGCATTTCATTAGGATATTTTTCTAGGATTTCCTACGGCCGTCCTTATCCTTTTTACCCCAGCCCGAGAGTACCTCCCCCCCGATTTGTGATTGTGTTACGTATTGTTGTAGATTAGTCACGCCACTCCACCTTCACTTTGATATCATCCACGGAGTAACCGCTGACATTCAAGATGACGTTGAACTTCTTCTCATCGATGTTGGCCACGTCACCTGAAGACTGAGAGCTCCCGCTGCGCACTGTCACGACTGTGGTGTTTGAACTGGTCTTAACCGGCTTTGTCTCCACCTTGCTGGCTTCAATTGTCATAGAGCCCCCACTCGAGATCTTGGACTTGATGGATTTGGGGTCCACCCCCTCGGGGAGGGGGTAGGTGCGGCTGAACGACGAAGACTCGAAGCCAAAGTCACCCTCTGCTCGGTGCTCACCCTTTATAATTATCTGAGAGCGAGGACAAAGATGGTGATGATAAAGACTAACGATGATTAATAATAATAACAGTAATGATAACAATAATAATAATAATTAACTCGCATGGTTTGACATAAAGTTGATTATTATCATTAGTAGTAAATAGGGAAGGATAGGGAAATAACGGTCACTTTTGGAATGTGTGGATGACTGTACGCAAAAGTAATGTTGCAAGTTTTCCTGACGAATTAACTTTTGATTTTTGATTTGTAAAAAATTAAGTCAATAAATAATAAAAACACAAAACGCGTTGTGTCATGTTATTTTTAGAAAAAATTTACATTCCACACATTCCACACTTGACCGTTAGCCCTTAATTATTCCCGCCCCAAAAAACGTTAGCCCATAATTCTTCCCGCCCAAAACCGTTAGCCCTTAACGCTTCCCGCCCATTTTACACCTATTTTTAGAAACTCACATTCCACACATTCCAAAAGTGACCGTTATTTCCCTATCCTTCCCTATTTACTACTATCATTATTATTATTATCATTACTATTTTATTATGTTATTTTATTATTATTATTTCTATTTTCTCATTTGTCACTGATTCCAGCTTGCTTGCTTGCTTTAAGTGGCGAATTTTCAATACCAGGCGACGTTCGGCGCCATATTAAAAGAGAAACTGGCGAGATAAAAAAGAATGGGAGAGGGAAGTGTCTTCTCTCTTCTCTTTCCACTCACCTTTTTTCTCTAGTTTCTCCTGACGTTTCACCCCGTGTTTATCCAGATATGTTGATATGGCACGGACATGTTCTATAATGTTTTGTGATTGAATCCCGTGTCGGGGAACAAAAGTTATTAAGGTGTGACCTTTTCTGCTTCGTTAAAGGGCCCTGTTTTCTCAGCAGCTTGTCTCGTAATGGTTGGAAATGTAGTGTAGCAAGTTGGCGAAGTTTAATGTTGAATCCCTGTTACACTGTGCAATTTTCTCAGCAACTTGTCTCGCAATGCTCCTCGGAACGAAAAAACAAAAAGTGTGCGACTGCGCCCTTGTTAAAACTGCAAGACAAGTTGCTTGAGGGGTGACACACACTGTGCAATGGTGTTGTTAGTTGCTGCAATCCGTTGCGAAAAGTAGAGCTGAGTTCTACTTCGTGCAACGCTTTGCGCAACATAACAATTGCGAGACAACCCATGACACACTGTGCAATTCTCCAGCAACTTGTCTCGCAATGTCATTGCAACACAAGCTGCTGAGAAAATTGCATAGTGTAACAGGATCTTAAAGATTTGCTTGCACTAGCGATGGAAGCAGAAGCAATCGTGGACGTGGAAATCTACAACGGCACCGTTTCCAGTGTAAGCCGAAATGACGGAGCCAGGAAAGTGCAGGGAAATAACCTCGTTTGCATGTCATCTAAACTAAACTACGTTGCTGTGATCACAGTTTCACAAAGGCACTGTGATTGGCTTAATTTTGAAGAAAGCGATGGAAGCTCGCCGGAATGTTTGATGAGACATTCACAGGTTAGAGACTTTGCTGTGGCAATTCGATGGCTCCGCTTACATTAGAATGAAGCCTCTTTTGCTCCTTTTTCCTTCGTCGCTGCTCCTTGTAAGCGCCTCCGGTAATAATGGGGGAATGGGACGATTACCGGCGGAAGAAAGGGGCAAGCAATTTTATTTTTAGAGCTGTAACCGTATCAATTAGCACCCGTCAACAAGGCCGAGTTCTTCGTTTGCATACGTCAGCTCGAGTTTCGCTTTTGCCTCAAAATAGTCTTCTGATACAGATGGCATAGAAAATTGAAAATTTCACTGGCAACTTTACATTTGACGCAAGGCTTTGAAACGGAGTTTTGGGCTAGTTAAACTACTCTAATTTCCGTTCCAAAGTAAAAGCTACCGAAACTTATCTTGCACACTGACTCTCAAAATACTGGAAGTTATAGTTTACGGCCGTAACACCACTGATCACTATTCACTACACGTGTTCTAACAAATATATGACTAAGTTCACCTCGTCAGCATGACGACATTAGAGTCTCTCCTTCTTTACCTCTGATTCCAAACGGCTTCTGCAGGTTTGGTGATCCTTCTCGCCGTGCTTCAAGCGGCGACAGACAACGCTGAAGGGCATGTCACGATCGACAAGTTTTTCAAATTGGAGGTAAAGTGTTTTTACTATTTACATCAAAAGTTCTTTGATATACGAGAGATGAGTGCGGACGAGGCAAAACTGCTAAAAATTACGGCTTGACTGCGTCGCCTGCTTTTTGTGTTTGGCTCTGCACGAGCGAGAACTCGGCTTGCGATTGGTTCATTCAAGGGTCAAATAACTAGTTTACTGTTATTAAACAGAATCCGTTAACAAGTTTGGTATGACCGATCCAGGGTCGACAGAAGCACATAAAAGATGGTTAGAGTGAATAGAGAAAAACGGCGAAGTCGAAAGGCCTGAAAGCGAGTCGTTGAGTCTGGCCGGCGAGCAAAATTAAAAGCGAGTTTGCTGCGATGTTCGCGGGCTCAAGGAAGGGAGTCTTGGGTCAAAACGGGTTACAAAAGTTTTAAGTTGAGAGCAGTCCCAACAGCGACCGTGTTCATTTGATCAAGAGTTTACGAAAAGTTTGATCTCAGGAGAACTTCCCCCTAATCATGAACAAAACGATACCGTCAGCGTTCCGTGACCCAGTCCTTTTTCAATGGTGCCAACTCAGGGCCGTAACCAGCGTCAGGCAGGGGGGGCAAATGCCCCCCCTAAATTTTGGACCGGAAGTAATTTTTTGTATATTTTGTCTTAAAAGGAGCTAAAAAGCCCAACAAACCAACTTTGAAGAATTTTCGTTTCTTGAAAATGCCTCCCCTAAATTTTGTGTCTGGCTACGGCCCTGGCCAACAGATGAATTTGACTTAGCCTGAAAACAGGCTCATTTGCGCGAGAATTGGGGAAAAGAGAAAAAAATTCTCGCGCAAATGAGCCTGTTTGCAGGTTAAATTTGACTCATGTACGTGTAAGTATTGAAATAAGGCCTTTTGTAGCAAAGCAAGTTGGTCTTCATTCTCAAACCTTTTTTTCACCAATATATTCTACTTATTCTGCTGCCAATCGGTTTTAGTAAAGACTAATAAAACATAAAACATAGGTCGTACAACGGGCAACTGGAGACATATTTTCATTGGCGTGGATGCGCGAAAACAGTGACGAATATGTCTTATATTTGCTTAGTTTGATTGCAAATTCGTTCCTGTTTCCTCGGTAGGAAAACTTTACTTTTCCAGCTAAAATCTGATAAGATCACTTCTGAAAGCTGAAACAGATGTTCAGTTTATCGTATTTGTTGTTGCAAGCCACGCCGTAAACGATAGACAGTTATGACTTTTCTTAGCATTTCGACGCCAGTTACCAGAAAATAATCTCCTATTATGTTATTATTTAAGTCCGTTCATTTGCCAATTGAGTTATGCCAACTAAAATGTTATGAAAGGTTAAAATCCGAGACTGACTGAGCTCAACAGAAAAACGTGCTCTCCAAAGTAAACTACAGACAACTGAACTGGCTTCCATCGCCAGCACCAATTAATGCCAGTGTGCGCATCAAATCTTTTTGTTGACTTTAAATCTGTTAACAAAACAATTAATAAAATCATAAAGCATTATGCCAAATCCTAACAAACCTTGTTTCCCTCAACTTTTATAGAAATCTCATCTGGCTTGTAGCCGCCACAGTCAATTGTTGCGATGATAACAGAGGAAGACATATTTTCGTCCTTCAAAATATTTCGCTGTTGCTCTTGGTCTGTGCGAGAGGCGAACTGAAGCCAGTCAACATCTCTTCGCACCTGACAATCGACCGCACGACCCCTTAATTGTGACAACACCAAAAAGGGCAAAAAAATGTGAAAATTTCAAATTTTGATTATTTCAAGCTATAAATATCAAATTCATTTAGGAGCACTCCTTGACAGAAAATGTTCTTTATGTTCGATTGGAAAGGTCGGCTCAGCTGAAAAACAGTAGTACTAGTAGTGAATACTTTGATATTAAATACTGTAAATGCAATCCATTTGTTGTGAGAAAACCAAAGGACTCGTATTGTTGCTGAAGGCAAAAAATTTCGACTGACGCGGGTTTGTATTTATTTCTGTTTTTCAGATAAACATGTTAATAGGTTGTCCACACCCTCCCCAGTTTTGAGTGACGTGAAAAACATGTTTTGATCGAAATCGGCTGAAGCTAGCGAAGGTGGAATTGCAGATTCCAACAGTACAATAGTTTTTCAATTAATCCTCGTATTTGTCGTCAGATCTTTTACATTAAATCATCTTTGCGGCGGCATTCACTGCACAGACCTGTAAAAAAATAAAAAAAATAATGAGAAAATACACTGTAAGGGCGAACATGCGTGCCTTCTGAATAATGCCCTGTTAACATGGATTAGGGATAACCCTCGTAGCAGGGATAGCCCGGTTTCTAGAAGGGACAACTCATAACTTTGGTTTACATGCCAGAGTTATCTCTGGGGCGGGCTTTTTTGTGAGTTCCTCGGCCTGCCCCCCACCTCCCCCCCCCCTCCATAAATCCGAAAGTATTGACGCTATTGTCATGAAACTAACGTTATTACTTTATTAATTTGAATAGAGTACACGCAAATATGACGTCATGATGACGTCAAAGGGACTTTGATTTTAGCACATTCAAAACCATATGCGCGCCTTGTATTGTAGAGGTACATAGGATTTCAAGAAATGTGAACTGGAGAACGAGAACTGGCGGAGGTAGCACTCGTTAAATGTGAATTGCAGTCAACTTTGTGTATATTTTTAAGCTTATTCATTAGAAAGGGTCTTAAAATAACCAAACAAAAAAAAATTCGGAAGTTAAAAAAAATTGTTACGGCGTCACTGGACAAATTTTATATTCTTCCCTTTTATTCGCATGACGTCACCGATGACGTAACAGATCAACCATAAAAATCTGAATTAATTTTTTACCTAAAACAATAGTGTTCAAGGTTGCCATAAAACGTGATCCCAAGCATCACAATCCAATTTGGAGTGAAAAATAAACAAGAAATCAATTTTTAAGGGGCTAAACATACCCTTGAAAATGCTGTTGCCAAAGCAATTCTACCACATCACCAAATTGCCAGATAAATTTGAGGAAAAGTCCTATGATATGGAGGGATTATATGTGTCTCTGAAATTGCGAGCTATTCAAAGTTGGCGCGGGCATCAAGCCCCACCCCCCAGGCGGAATAGGGTTAAAATGCACATGGGATTACAACAAAACAAGACCCGAGATATGTGGTCCGATTAGTTGCAAATAACCAAACCAAAATTTACTGCTGGCTCTTACCTTATTGTAGTTGTTGCCGTTGGGCTTGGGACTGGTGTTTTATCGTTTCGATCACGATCTCTTTATGGTATTTACTTTTAAAAGTAAAACAGTCGCTCTCTCACCAAGCATTCTCCAGCTTTCCATCCAGTCCTGTTCATCGAATCTCTTGTAAGCAAAGCAATTGTGAAAAATAAAAAATTTGATACTTTTGCGAGTTTTCGGACGAAACCTGAAACCACTGAACTTGTTCTTCTTAGAAGAGCTATCTCTTCTCGAGCGTTTACATGGCCTAAACAGACAAAAAGTTGTCCCTTCTGGGAGAGTAACTCCAGCAAGCTGGAGCCAGCATTCCCAAACATTAACTTGGAACAAATTTGCCGCAATAACTATGAATAAAAGTCTGCTACAAAGACGAAAATTTATGTATAGAAACCAACCACTCAGTAAAAACTATATAGGTGGACCTCAGACTCAAACATAGGGATGTTTCTATGATCCTAAGAAAAACCTCTGCTTTACAAGGGACCCCAGACCTTGAACGCAAAACCCCAAACTTCCGTGAATTTCAAGTCACGACCCCCCCCCCCCCCCCGGGTACTCCAATATGGTTTAGGTGGAGGTGTATCGCTGGGTTCGCGAAAGTCCTACCCTTTACTAGAGTAAATTTTGCAAATTTAGTGACCCTACATTAGAGAAAAACGCTTAATTGTTCTTGGTTTCAATCTTCTATTATTACAATTTTTGTCCACTTTGCAATCTCTTTAAACGGGACGCTATTCAGATCAATTTTCTATAATTACTAGACCCTATCCCAGACCAAATGGCTTGAAAACAATTCCCCTTTCCAGTGGCACATACTCATACAGCCAATGTATGGCAGTATCCCCCCCCCCCTCCCGGGTACCAATCCCGTATAGTTAGCTACCAACAGACAAAAAACGGTTTGTGTTTCTTTAATACGGAAGCCTTTATTATTAATTATTAAGTGATTTAGTTTTAGAAAAGTTCATTTTGAAGTATTACCCATTCACATGAATTACTGCACACGTGCAATATAAATAGAAATATTCTGGCAGCTCGATCATTATTAACATAGGTTTCGCGAAAACTTTGTAGTGATATCTTTTTCGATATCTACTGCAAAAAATATTTAGTACTAATAAATAATCTGAAACCATACAAACATAGATTCATTTGATTCAATAGTGAAAACTACTTTTCATTATGATATAAGATATCGTAATTTATCACACTATAAAATGCGGAAATTTGTTGTTTCCTTTGGTCTTGAATTTAGACCACGCAAAATTATTTTACAATTGTAATAGCTTGTAGCTGTTTGCTGTTCATCTCTGAACTCAAATACACAACTTTATTTTGCGATTCACGTGTTCTGCTTTGCTAAGCTCAACTGGCTATCCATCTCGATCCATGAATTCCCAACAAAACAGCTGTTGTATTCTTCTTTAGCCGAGCGGGAACTTGTTTGTTTTGCAAGAAACTCCAACCACTAGCACTACTGATAGGGTTAATATTGTTGGTGGAAGGTGGACAATGAGACCATTAACGGTCAATGGTTTAAGCAGTTTACTTTACTAAAATTAAATTCTCAGGCCAAATAAAATAAACTACGGTTTCTCATAAGAACTGTTTTTAATTAAAACACTCCAAGTACCGGTTAATAATCGTCAGCATCGTGACAAGTCCGCGAACCATGTTCATTCAAACTGATACACAGTAGCAGAAAAATTGACGGTAAGCATTTGATCATCAGATAGTTGGCTCGGCTCTGATCAAAAGAACATGGAAAAAAACTTTTTTAACATTTGGTTTAAAAAAATATAATAAATAGTAAAAGCGATAGCAATTTTAAAAGACGGACGCTGACGAAAAAGCGAAATTTATTTATTTGGCCTTGGAGTTTTCTCAGTATCGAAATGCTTCTATTTTTGTCAGTAAATTCACCAGAGCAAATTAGCCGAACTAGTTGAAGTTCTAAAAATAGCGATACCAAGAAACTTGATTATGAAAACTTCGGTAAAAAATAGTTTTTTAAGTTTAAGTCACGTTCAATGTGTCGCTAAGTGGTATAATATCGGTGCTTTTCTTTGTCGACTGTGAAAACTGTCAAACGCCATCCAAGGTAGTCCACAAAGGGTGGACCTCTTATTCCTACCCTAAACCCTGACAAAAAGGCCTTCTTAGTATAAAAAGGGTGGCTGGTTTCTTATAACAGTAAAATCCCGGATCCTCGGGGTTTTACAGCGGCCCGTGGCAACACATCGCCGCGTTATTTCCGTCACGACTAACGATTTTCCGCTACTATCAGGGCCCGGTTGAACAAAGAGTGGAAAACTCTATCCAGCGGATAAATCCTTACCCAGTGGATAAAACTGGCGCGTTGTCCAATCAAAATCAAGAACGCATCAATTTTATCAACTGGAAAGCGATTTAACCGCTGGACAAAGTTATCCACTCTTCGTACAACCGGGCCCTGAAGTTTATGGCTTCCAGACATGCGTCAGCGATCAAATATCGACCCTCAATCTTCTGGGAGTCGTTCAATAGGCGTAGTTTTTGGTCTGTTCGAAGATTCCTTGTTTGAAGAAAGGTGCAAAGTCACACAGGTCCCGCTTGGTGATGCACTTGCCATTGTACGCGGAGATAGGACAGTCCGGGAGACTGGAACACAGCGCTATAAACGCCTTCAAGTAAGTCTGAAAACACAATTTAACGTAGTTAAAACAATGGCGAGATTCGACTTGAAACAACAACAAAAAACTAGGGGGATTTTTCAAGGTCAAACTGATGTTTCAGAAGTTAAGTTTCTATGTTGGCTGTCAAAAACGTTTCAAAATAAAACATCTTACTCTACTGAATAACATTTAGTTAACCACTTCTGCCGAGGTTCAAGGGGTGAGGGGAAGGGTGAGGGTGGAAGAAGTTGTAAACAAATATTTGCTCAATAGAACCCTGCAAATTTATAATTTGCACACCGAAAGGTTATAAAGAGAACAAATGTAGTAAAACAGAAAAAAAAATTTTTGCTACAGATTGGCCCAAAAAAAAATGCATAGAAGTCACTCTCCCCCCCCCCCCCTCCCCCATAAAGAGACCATACCTTGGAAGTATGGGGAACTGTACCACCACACACAAGTCAAAAGTACTTACTTCTAACTGCGCTCTTCTCGCCTTCACAAACTGCTCAGCTCGGTTTCCAAAGAATCTCCGATGAGGAAACTCCAAATTGCCGATCTGTAGAGAAAAGCAAATTTAAATTGGTCAAAAGTCTAGGTTTAGAGCCTGTTTAGATGGAGCAGGGCCAGCCCTGAAGGCAAGCTGGCCCGCTAGACAGGATATCACGTCCTTGGCTTACGCCTTAAATTTTTACTCAAAAGTTTTTGTTGTGTGTGAGAAGAGGCCCGGCTCCACATAAAAAGGCCCTTATAGTTTTGCCACGATTTATTTTCTGCCTGTAGTGTCAGTTGTAAGCGGGCAAAAATAAAACCATCATACAAACAAGAGCGAGGCAGCAAGAGTAACAACAACATCAACATCAAAAATTTAAAAACAAGAATAACAGCAACAATCATTGCAACTACTTTCTCAGTCTTTCCACTGAAATAAGGTTGCACATAAACGTTAAAAGTAATCAAGACATCAAGGAAAAACCATTTCCATATCGTTTTCTCACTTAACTTTCGAATATTCGTCATTGGATTCTGTCGTGGACGGCGATGTTTCATTACACTTCAAAGTCTATGACATCGTATTTCTCTTATAACTACTTTGCCCTCTACGTTAATGAAGAACTCTGAGTACTATAACAAAGTACCGAGCAAGCTCGACTAGACTAATTCTGAAAGAGATTTCACTTCTCATGAGCGATTTAAAACTGTGTCTTTATCAAACGCCACCTCAACAAACATAGATATTCTCATCAAGTCTTGAGAAATCACACATGACACAAAAAACTGCAAACTCACTTCAGAATTGATCTTTTTCATCTGGTTATGAAGCTCTCGGAACTTGCTGTAGCGTCTAAATACCGACCACGTGTCGTTACCGATCGCAATCTGGCGAGAAAACAACAAACACGAGCTGAGTTTATCGTCGTTCATACGATTACAGCCAGCAAGGGCTGTCACAAAGGCAGCAGGGTCTGCAACCAGGCGCAGGTTGCGGGATCCAGGGTCTTTATACCCTGGGGTCCAGAGGGGGCACCGAACAAGGGACATGCATTGATGATGTGGTGAACTGTTTGTTTGCTGCCACACGGCACCATTCTGAGTCGGAGGCACCAATCTTAGTTAAGAATGAGGCAGTTTTCGCCAACGCAATCTAAAGAGGTTTAGGCGTGCTCAAGCTTTGCGGGGGAGGTCATTTCCTAGTGGCTTGCTTGATGGGCGCTTTATTTACTCCCGGCGGACTGTCACAGCTCATTAACTATTCGTAAATTCATATAACAGGGCTATTGATGGTTGTTCATGGTTATCTATGGTTAGTTGGGGTAAGGGTTTGGTCACGGTTACTCTTGTAAGAACTTTAGATACACATACAAAAAAAATGTGAGGTGTTGGCAGCGAAATATGATGGGTTAGTGTAGTGGTAGTGAATAGAGACTCCTGTTTATGAGGTCTTACGTTCGAGACACGTCATGGCCACCTTTCCTCGGCATCTTTAACTTCTATTCTTTTACTTGAAATTTTTCTAAGTATGAGTCTCAGTTTGAGCAATGTCACAGTTCTAGTAAGCATCGCCATCTTGAAGTGGGCGTTGAAAAAAAAATCTCCCGCCCTAATCCCCTCCATAATTTCTAAGTTTCCAGCCATAGCCCTCTTTACACGGCGCAAACTAACCCGGCCCACGTTAAAACGAACTTAAGTCAGTTTCTGTCGTGTAAACACTGCTAGCCCGGTTTCGACACGGGTTAGTTTAGATTGGTGTCGTGTAAATACAAACCGGGTTAGTTTTAATCCGGGTCGAGCCAGGGTTAGTTTGTGCAGTGTAAATAGGGCTTTTATATTGATATAGTTTATTACTGAGGAATGGATTGCACCATAATAACGTCAAGCATCACTCTGCCTCTTCCTTAATTACTCGACTCCTTGCACTGTCTGTTTACACCTCACCTTCACTTCAAACACGTGGTAGGAGTCTCGTCCCAGTCCCCTAAGGATGTAGCGCGGGATCTGGATTTGAATCTGGTTTCTTCTGTAGTTATTGACGGATTGAAGAAAGCGGTTGACGGGGGTCGGGGGCGGTGTGATGTGGGGAGGCGACATGGATTCAAGACTCAGATTGCTGTGAAACATTTCCTAGAAACAATGATCGAAGTTTGGTCTTTCATTTAGTTTTAGTTTAAACACGCGTATCCTTTCCTGCCCCTGCATTTGTCAGTCAATCAACCAATCACCGTTGCTCTACCAACTGAGCTGTAAAGCCAGATGGGAGCTAGATGGTAATTTGCGGCAAGTGAACACGTAAGTGAGGGGGTAACCAGTAAGGTTTGGCCGCTGAGCACTGACTGGCATATATTTATTATTTTAGGTCAATTATGATAAGTATACGCCCATCAGTGCAGCGGCAAAACCTTACTGGTTATACCCCCTCACTTTTGTGCTCATTTGCCGCAAATTATCATCTTAATTTACCACGACTAGCTCCCATCTGGCCTTGTAGCTCAGTTGGTAGAGCAACGGTGATCTGTTCCGGAGGTCGTTGGTTCAAACCCCACCGGGGTCAGTGATTTTCTTCTCTTTCTCCGTGTGGGCCCATTTCCTATCTAGCTAGGGCTAACGCTCAGTAGGTATTACTGGGATTGCTAATAGAGCACTTACACTTGTCACAATTGACATAAATATATGCCAATCAGTGCTCTGCGGCCAAAACTTACTAATCAACCAATCAGTAAGAAAATCAATCAATCAAATAATCAATCAATCAATCATTGATTTTAAATCCATACATTTATCTATTTATCAATAAATTAAACAATCAACCAATCAATAATCTATCCACCTTTCCAATTATAAACCAATCATATTATCAAACAATCAATCGCTTCATCTATGAACCAACCAATCAACCTGAAGCAGTTCAATATGCTACGGAGCATACCTCGTCGTCTCTGTACATGATTTTCATGACTTCGCCGTCCGCTAGCTCGTCGTCATTCTGCAGAAATGGAAAACCCAAAGAACTGTTTAATCACAGCAACTTTCTCCTACATTATTTTGACTAACAACCTTGACATTAACAAAACGTTAGACCGCTTAATAGTTTGGAAGTTAATAATGGTAATTGAACAGAGTGGAGTGCAATTTGGTCTGTAATCATACGTGTGATTTCAAAATCGAACGCCGCGCAGCGCGAGTTTGATTTGAAATCACAAGTATGATTACAGACCAAAATTGCACTCCACTCTGTTCAATTACCAATTAATTACATACATTTTGAAATCATTTTTCAGAAAGCAAAATCTTATGTTCTATGACTATTTTCATCCATTTTTCTCTTGTTTACAGTTGACCTGCCACCATTGTGTGCCAACATTGCTGTTCTGTGATTGGTTAGATTACCTTTTTCTGCTCTGTGATTGGTTAATCAAAACTGTGCGATTACAGATTCAAAACTGTGCAAGTAATGCTCAGACCCATCTGCTGGGAACCAATCAAACAGCAGGATATATTTGTGATTTCAAAGTGTATAAAATTAAGTAAATAACAAGATTTCCTCAGTTTTCACATGTATATTCATACTAATATCAGGGAAGGTGAACATGCACGTTGATTTCCCCAGTTATGTATGTCACAATCTTATAACTGAGCTAAAGCCTTGTGGTTCTACGTTCGTTCAATACATATTCGATAATGACTGTGTCAAAAGCGGAATCTTAAATGAAGAATCTTTACTTTAGATTCCGCTTTTGAGACAGCCATTATCGAATATGTACTAGCTGAATGTTTGAATGAGTTTCATAGTGATTTTCACTTTGACTTTTAGCAAAAACGAACTTAATTCGTTCCTTTGTAGCTTGACCAAATCTGTGCCACTGATTGCCTATTGCTTCGGGATATTTTGAGGATTTTTTTTTGTCACCAAAAGCTCAGAGTCTGACTAAGGATCCACAAACACATAAAAATTAAATGGGAGAAAAAGAAAAAGAAAAGGACAGACAACCAGATATTAAACAAAAAACGCCTTAATTATAGCCTTCAAAACGAATTCTTGGAAAAACACTTACTGGAGAAGAATAGTTTGCTAGTTTCTCTTGGAGAGTCATCACTTCCCTGCGAAGAAAAAAATATAAAAGAAAGGTTTTGTTAATTTGCAGCCAAGTATTAGGTTATGCAGATGCTACAATTAAACACATAACGAAACCTGTCCTTTCTTTATGGCAACTTCGTCTCGATAGTTCTGCTGGTTTTTGAACTTAGAAGTGCATCGAGCAAAACAATTTTTATAGCGATTGCTTGGTCTTACAGAAATGGGTCCGGTTGCTGAGTTCCGATTGGTAATAAACCTGGGCTAACTCAGCAAAACCTATGGAGTTAACCCGGGATTAGCACTAATCGAGCTTTAACTAAACAATCGGGCCCAGTGATACCGAAAGCTTGAAAGCAATTTCGTAGCTCTTCGAAAGATACAAACATTTCTTTGTTATACAACAGACCGAGTTCGCTATCAGTCGGTAGAATGGTGTAGGAGGCACATCAACTACTTTAAGTCCTTACAATGCTGGTCTCTGAGAGTAACAAAACCACAGCGGCTTAGCACA
Organism: Umimayanthus nakama; assembly: GCA_027574985.1. NCBI lineage: Eukaryota > Metazoa > Cnidaria > Anthozoa > Zoantharia > Parazoanthidae > Umimayanthus > Umimayanthus nakama. The sequence goes on along the minus strand of JAOBRG010021348.1, from coordinate 8,662 downwards.
GGAAGCACTTACTATAAACAAAGATATAAATTTTTGGACTTTGTATCCATTAAACGATGTAACAAATAATAAATAAAAACAACAGAACTATATCTCAGTAATTTATTGCTACTTGCCTCTGGTTGCGATTTCAAGTAACTTGGATGACGTCGGGTATAAAACAGTAGCTTTAATGCAGTACTTATAAATATAGTCTAAAGTCCGATAACTCTAATATTTCGGATACTTGTCACAATCGACTCTTTTACGGTTTGGGCTTCCTGCGGCCTATCTTACAAAAGTGAACGCAAAGGCATGATTTGTGCGAATGTCGTCTTCAATAGTGACACTGAATGACTGAATGTATCCTAACTCAAAAGTAATAGGCCCATTTACTCAATAAAGAATTAAAATACAATTTTGTAGACATAAACAAACCTATAAACCTGAGTTCATGTTTACCTTTCCGTCTCGTCCAGACGCTCACGTAACTCTTCAATCTCCATCTGTGCTTTGTCTCTCAGATCCTCGATCTCTAATTCCTTGTCGCGGATTATTCCCTCGATATCGTCCAGTTTCTCCCGCTCAAGTTCCTTTCTCTCCCTGTTGAGCTGGTCCTTCTCTCTGTTCATTTCCCGTTCTAAATTCTCTTTCTGTTGTTCAAGTGCCAACTTGTCCTGCTCCAACCGCATAATGGATTCTTCTTGTTGTCGTTTGAATTCCTCCATTTCTCGTTTTTGTCTCTCCTCTACTTCCCTGATCTTCGTCTCCATCTCAGCTTTAATCCTACATAACATTAGCGATCTGTTACTTTGTGCTGGTCCAACTGAAGGCAGTTCAAGCGTTTGAATCTAACATTCTAAGCGTTGAATATTAAAAATTTATATCTCACTCTCAATAAAAAATTGCTGAAAGAAAATCGTAATAAGCTGGACAGCAAACCTCATAACTTGCTCGCAATCGTTTTCTTTAGGATTAATGACAGTCGAAAACAGTGGTTCTGTTTTCATCGCCATTTTCCGATCTATCTAAAAAAATTTCAACCAGTGACTTTTGAAAGGGAGCACATAAATCGCAATAGATTCAATTTTCGACATGTTCGTGTACTTGTCGTGAGTTCAATGGTTGTGTTGTGGAAATCTGATAATGAAGTATAATATCAAATTCCTCACACAACGAGTTGGCATTATGGCCTTTCACCTGCTTTCATATGTTGTTCTTTATTAATTAAAACATGTCTGAAAAGATTACCTGTCTTTGAGTTGAATACAATTATACTTGCTCTCAGCAGGAAATAACTTAATGTTCCATTCAATAAAAAGCCTCTTTTTAAGCTAGCAAACTTACTGTATTTTTTTTAACCCAAATTTAAGAATTAGTTAAAACACGTTCTAGATGTGTCTCAGGTCCATAGGAAACCAACATTTTTAACCGGAGCAGTTATTTTACGTTTACAATTTAAGTAATATAAATTAAAGAACAGTGGAATGTTGAAACCGTCAAAAACTTTTACTACAACCCTTGAGTCAAAAAAAAAGAAACTCGTTGCTACAAAGGAAAAGTGTGCAAACAACTAAAATGCGGCTTTGCTTGTTTTATCTAAGGCTGGCTCACGCTCAGCAAAGCCAGCTTTCTATTAAGACGAAGAGCGAAAAACATCCCATAGCAACTGTTATTGGTCAAACTTACTAGCTAACACAGAAAAACGGCAAGTTTTTCTAAAAACTAGTCTTCCAGTGCCAAATAAAAAGTAAACTAGTTCGAGTTTTCGGATGACCGCTTTTTGAAACTAAATAAAAATGTATTTGCATCCCTTCTCGGTCCAATTTTTGTTGTTTGCTTCCTGGCAGTTAAATTGCACTTGTAATTAAGTGTAACGAGGTGATCTATCAAGGCCACATTACCCGTATTTAAAAATAGAATTACAAAAGCTGCCACCGTCGGATGGAAAGGGAAAAGTAGAAGAAATTCCGTAGTTTCAAAACCGATAGAGTTGACACCAGAGCACTTTTTAAGTCCTTCCTGAAATTATCTTCAAAAGTTTTAATAACACGTTTGGTAAACTTCAAATAGCATCACATAACAAATCGTATCGCATCACATAGCATTTCGTTCCATTCCACAACGAATGATCTCACATAACACCAGATCAAGTACGCAAACTAAACCACACAACACAACACAGAACAACACGCTCATACCAGCCACATCACATGTAATCACAACACCAACGCAAGTGCAGTAGTCAAAGTTAAAGTGCAAGGGCAACCAACAGCAGCATTACAGACCCAACTTAAAGTTGCGAAAACAAAATATGCTTCAAAAATATATAAGAAGTTGGTCGAAAAACCAATCTGCTCAATGACGTCATTACAGTACCTTCTCTTCTCCCGTTCAAGGGACGACCTCGCATCATCACCTCTCTCATTTGTGATTTCACTTTCTGACAGACTCCGCGACAGAAAAGATTCTTCCTCCATATCTCGTAAGCTTTCCATCAAGGATTCCATTATGACGCCTTCTTCTTTCCTCTCACGATGATATTTCTCCTGTAGCTCTCTAAACTCGTTTTCAGAGCGGTCCTGAGTCTTCTCCAGATCGTCAAGCACAAAACTTAATCCCTTTGCGTCCTCACTGATTTTCTCGGTTTCTAGCGACAATTTTTCTTGCCTGTGAGCCAGTTGTAATTTACCTTCTGCTTCAATATCTTTTAAAGCAATTTTGTGTTCCCTCACAACATAAACCTCGTCTTGTAAACCCTTGGAAGACAAATCACGCTCTAGAAAATTCGCAATATGAAGGAACCCCGCTTCCGCCTTTAAAGAGAGACGGTTTTGTTTTTGTTCAATTTCTGCTACATGTTTCTTGCTTTCATTCAGAAGCATTTTCACTTGGTTGTACTTGCGCTGCGCTTCTTTCAGGTCTTCCTCGACAACTTCAAGGTTTTGTAGTTTAGAGTTGTCTAGCTCATCGATACTAACCATTTGCCGACTAAGTGTTTCACGCATTTGTTCCTTTGCTTCATCCAAGCGATTTATCTCCTCTTCCAATTCCTTCCCCAGTTGTTCTCGCACGCTTAAATCTTCCTGCTGAAGTAAAGCAAGTTGCGATTTCTTACTTTCCAATTTAACACTTTCCTCATCTAACTGCATTATTATTTTCTCTCGTTCATCCCCAAACAGATTATCAAGTTCATCGGCCAATTTATTCATGTTCGCCTCAAGTGTCCTCACGTTTTCCTTTTCTTTCAATAAGGCTGTTTCTCTGGCAGCAGCTGCATCCTCAAACGCTTCCCTTTTGCGTTCTATCTCTTCACCTGTCTTCTTCACAGAGGAAACCAGTCGTTCCTCAAGCTCCCGATACTTTGATTTTTCCTTTTCTATCCGTTCGTTTTCCTCTCTGGTTCTTTGCTCTAATTTAGTTTGAGCCTCCGCAAGATTGTCTGCAGCAAATTCAATCATTACCTCATACTCTCCAACTCTATCCTCGTAGCACTTTCGTTCATCAGCGAATTCCTTCCTCTGTTCCATAAAATCAAGTTCTAGCATTTCCCGCCTATTCTTAATGTCATTGTTCGCAATTTCCAAAGCAAGTTCCCTCTGTAATCGTAACTGCTCTAACATTTCTTCGTTTGCCTTTATCTCCTTGAAAGCATTTTCTTTCTCCCTTTCGAACTGTTCTTTCTCAAGTAAAGCCTCACGCCTTTCCTCTTCCAAAGCGTTATACTTTTCCTGGTATTGCCTCTTCAAGTCGTTCAATTTTTCGTTTTGCGAGTGAACGTTCTTGGAATTACTCTCCCATTTTTGCCTCAATTCGTCCCTCTGTTTAACAGTCTCTTCCAATATTCCATTTCTTTCCGCCTCTAATTCCAAAATTCGTTTCATGTCTTTACTCAACTGCGCAAGTTGATCTTCCTTTTGTTTCCGGACTTTATTCTTCAAGTCAGAAATCTCCATCTCGGATTTGTGTCTGGTCATCTCGCTGTCCTCGCGTGCTTTAGCTACTAATTCCCGTTGCACTCGAATTTCCTGTTCGCGGTTGTCCAGTTCATTCTTCATCTCCTGCTCTTTCTTCCGTCTTTCTCGCTCGTTTTGTTCGTGTTTCTGTGCAAACTCCTGCACACGCTTTCTGTAGAATACAACACGAGAAAGCACACGGCATTCGCATTAACAAATACTATATCAAACTCAGGCAAAACTAGCCTCAAACATTCATCATGCAAAATATTTCAACACATGCTTGATTGATTGTGTTTAGCATGCACTTATCTTTAACAGTATCTAAAAATTTTTGTTTTTGCAGAAGTTAGCAAAGTAAACATATCCAGAGTTGCTTTATCCTGTTTGGAAAATTAACGTAACGTTTTCATCTTTAATTTTTTTCTCTTGCGTTATGCAATGCCGACTCTAACTCTTTCTGATAAAAGTCCCACATTTCTCATTTGGTCACATCGTGAGGTGAGACCGAGAAGGAACAGGATTGGAATAGGACCGTACCAAAGAACAAGTTTAAAGGAGACTTGGTCCCAGAAGGCGTCGGCGATGTCAGAAAAGTTTATTTAGACAGCTCTGTTGCCATGACAACAGGCTTGAGTAATCAATACATTACGTAATCGAACTGTGTGAGAAACATATTTCACTTGTGCCAAGTATCAGTTGATGGACTGTTATAACCAACAATTGGCAGACCTTTGTACCTATGACTCTTCAAAATTGATAAAACTGTGTTCAGCCACCTTAAAAGATCTTTCTAACTTTTGTTTAACCAGGTTTAAGTTTTATTCTTTTTCTCGGCCATTATACCAAAGATGTCTTCCATGCAGACGCCATACTTGAGTTAAAATTCTCAAAATTTTACATCTTTTCATTCATTAATTCATTTTTTTTGCCTTTTTATTATATACAGATGTAAAACGTACTTATGCAGGCATAAAGTCTCCGGGAAGACAACAGGCTTTTATTGAAGGGAACTCCTCATAAGTGAGAAATTAGAGTATACGAATGTTAAGAAATTGTACACGGATATGCGAGTCAAGTACACCGTTTTTTGTAAGTAAAAAGGATTTTAAAAATATTTTTCGAGGAGGAATAGAAGCTATTCGAAAGAGTTGGACCTTGGAAGAGCATTCCATATTTTACAAATACTTACTAGTACTATTCGATGAAGTAAGCTTTGCCCAATTTCTTTACCATTATGACCACGGAAGTTTTAATTTTACCTCACACTTACAGACTCGTACCCAGTCGCTCTTAGGGGCACGTAAAGGATTGTGGGGAAGACGAAGTGAAGGAAGTCAAATTTTTCGAGTTCGTCCTGCCCAAAACCCTTTGCGCGCCCCTCATTTTCTTCCCAAAATCCTCTGCGTCTTTTCTCTTCCGCCACCTAAAGGTGACTGGGTACGAGTCTGTCACACTCACGAAATGCAGAAGAAAAAGGAATCTTGTTTTATTTGGGACGTACAGTTTAAGTGCAGCTAAACACGACAAATCACGACACTGACTCACAATTGACTGGTCTGTATCAAAAGAAACGGTGACGGCAGTTTTTACCATAATGCCTCACGAGCCCGGCACAGTGGGTAGGCAAGACGAAAGCCAAATATTTTTGGGAAATTCATCCCTGTTCTGCATATTGGCACGTTTGGTGTAAGTATAATTTTCTTTCCTATTTTATGTATCTTAGGGCGTGTTCGATTGACTCTATTCCGGATTAGGAATAAACAATGAAAGCTTTGTTCAATCTGGTTGGCAACAATTCGAACAAAGTTAGAAGAAAAACACAACTGAGTTGTACTTCTCACCAAAGTCAATACTTTTAATTTGATATAATTCAATTTGCTTTATGAATCAGGAGATCAACTTTGAAATTTATTTTTATTCCGGAATAGACGAAATAGGGTCAATTGAATGCATCCTTAGTGCTCTCGTGTGCTAAGAATAATGGGTCAAAACACCTGCCGCCATGTTTTAAGGCACGGTCAAGTGATACAGACAAGACAAACAAATAAAATAAACAGACAACTGACACACAGACGGTCGGATGTACGAACAAAAAACAAACAAATTAATAAACAAACAAAAAGTAAGAAACATTCAAACGCAGCACGCAGTAAACAAAAATTCGATCCAACAACTGTTCAAAAGTTTTGGAATCAAAATCAGCTATTACAACGCGCGTGTTAATCGGTTGCCCAACCATATTTTATTAAAATACGCCTAGTAGAGACTGCTGAAGAAGCCAGTAGCCGGTTTTAAGAAGGTCAGCAACCATGTTTACAAGTGATCTTAACGCTTTCAGCCCCGAACACAACAAAAGACATGCTACTGAAATCTTCTGAATAGTATCCACAATTTCCTTTTAAACAGTTTGGGAGAATTTTGATTTTAGTGATGGCTAACTGGGTGTGTGATCAATTCCTACATTCTTACAAATAATTCGTTCTTAAAAATAAGTTAATTTTTATGATATTGTAATGAGAAGATAAACGATAATAAAATTTTCGCGTGGCGATTTTACCAGGTTGCCTTTCACTTATCTGATACTCCCGCGTGCTTTCAACAACGGATGGGACACATGTTCTATTAAGAATTAGCATATACAAACGTGGCGACGCTCGTATTTCAATCATTCTAATTGGTTCGCTATTTCTTGCTAATGAAATGTGTCCACTTCCTGGAGGTAGACAATTTGAGGCATGAAAAAATGGAGGCGAAATGTCCCGTTTTGTGGCATTGTGAGAGCTTCGAAAGCAGCTGCTTTTTATGTCGCAAGATATTTAAAATTTGTTTTAGCTTTTTTTATTTTTAACGCCTCGTTGTAGAATCTGCCGCCGACGCAACGACTCGGCGAAACCACACATGTAACTTTACTTTGTGTTAAGCATTCACATTTAATTTTAAGTTCTAGCTTGCCTTAATTAGTGTTCAACTAATGGCTCTAGCCTGCCCAATAACAATTATCTCATTAGGACGCTTTCAAACAATATGGAAAATGAATAAACTTGGAACATTGCTATTGGAGAATTAACTGAATACCAAATATTTTCAGAGAATAGAGTGTTTAACGAAACAACTAGCAATTGTTTGTAGTTATAAACAAAAGCTATAAGTGACAACTACCTTGGTTGGTATTGTAAGTGGTATATTAGTGTCTTGTAGAGATTTTGAATAGTATGAATTGTAGTTAACAGTAGCCTTTGTTACAGTTTTAAGTTTAGCTCGCAGTTCTACAGGAGAGAACATTTTGTATGATGAGACTCCATGATGAAACTGAAAGAGCTTAATACTGTTCTTGAGTCAAGCAATAAATCGGAAAGCTTCATTGAAACGCGGTGAAGGCCAATGCAAATGGCAATATCAAAATGCAAACTCACCTCGCTTCTTCAACGTTTTGTACTTCAAGTGCGTGAAGCTTCCGCTGTCTTTCCAACTCCGCTCTGAAAGGAAAACCAAAAGCTGACTCGAGCAGCTAAAAGATATAAGACCCAAGTTATCTGTAATTGAATCTGCATTTTAAAGAGTAGCTCATTGAAACATTTACTGTACCTTGTTTCTTCTAGTCTTCTTGATTCGTCGTGAATTTGCTTGGCAAACTCTGCCCTAAATGAACATTGCATGATCAGTTTGACATTAGGCAACAGCTCAAACAAGCAGCTAATCAACCTTGCTCGACCAGCTTTTAGTTTGCTTGGAATAACTAAACTAAATGGAAAAAACAGAAGGTAAAGTCTAAGGTTACAAAAAACGGTTTAAAAACATGCACAAAAACACCTGCTGGATTTATTAAAAAGTCTATTAACATAACCAGCTGATATTTCCGGCCAATGTTGGTCGCACTAAATTTATTTTCACCAGGCCGAATCGGATGTAGCTGCTTTCAGAAAAAGACAAAACGCAAATTTCACTAACTGATATGAACTAAAAACTTTTAAACACAAATGCGAGTTTTACAGTGTTCTAGTTGTTGCTGCTAACAGGTACTCAGTGGTTTGCAGTATAAATGTTATACTCAGCTAAGTATGAAAATTGTTTTGCATCTTATGCTGACTGTAAATCACAATTCTGAAAAACTTTTGATTTTCAAGGAATGGATATCGCAATCTTTTTATTTTCATTAGATCACCAGAGCGCTGCTGTTCAAAGTTCAATTAGTACTAGTCCTGGGTTGACTCTACGGTCCGGTTATTAGAACGAAGACTAAATGATCATAACCAAGTTTATGTTTTGTTTAAAGGTGTTGCTGACAATAGATAGACCTCAGCTAGAACTTAATATTAACGACACGGAACCTGCAGGCTACGAGAGAAGCTAGTCACCAAAAAGGTTCGAAAAGGGCAAAGACGGAATCGAAAGTAACATAAATAATAGATTGGCTTTATAGAGTGCAAAAAAAATTGTTACAAAAAGTAAAACATTAATCAGCAAGTTGATCAAAATCTCCATCTTTACATGGGGAGAACTCTAAAAGCAAAGCTTGATTCTTGGTTTGCACTCAATTTCCAGGAAGTCAAATTACAATGGGTATGGCGGCTGTTGGTGTACAAAACAAAATAATGTAGTTACAACTCTACTGTTATTGTACACCAACATGGCGGCTATGACGTCATATGAAAACCAAAATTACAAGCATCACGGGGACTGCGGAGTTACTTTAACAGCGAGGGAGGGGGGCTGACTAGTGACTC
>JAOBRG010021238.1:0-23240 GCA_027574985.1 Umimayanthus nakama | reverse complement strand
AAAACCCCAAATTTCCCAGTATTTTAAAAAGTCACCAAAAATCGTCACTTAGGCCGTTTTTGCACTGAGCTCTTCATTTGTTAAATTCTAATTTTTAGACTTAATTTTATGTTAAAGATGACCTTCCTATCAAAAATCACTCCTATGGGTGACAGCTTCCTCATGACTGCAATCACTAGTAACTAAGAATATATGTCATTACCTTTCCTTGTTAGGTGGGATGGGCACTCGCTCCCCTCGATCCAGCCCTGAATAAACATTGCTTACATGGGGGCCACCATCTGGTAGCTTCCAAATCCTTTTCACCTTTTTCAAGAATTTTTCAGGTTCATCATTTTTCAGAAAGTTATAAATGTATTGGTTTTTGACATGAAATTCCACTCTGTATCTTGGGGCATCTGGAGAGTTAATAGGACAGCAATCTATAAGCACAAATATCACATTTTTTATGGTTATAAGTTGATTTTCTGAGACCCTAAAATAAAGGCTAAAAAGTTCACCTTGATGAATACCAACTAAAAGCAACAAATTTTTGCTCTTGAAATCATGAACTTATTTTCACAAATGTCACATTAACTATGATATTCACTATAATCAAAGTTACTAAGTTACTAACTAGAGTTAGTTTGCCTTTAACAATATTGTAGGGCACAGGGACTCACAATCGCAGACCTGCATCACGTATAATTCAGTTGGGCTTCATTGCATGCAGTCTCACCGGGATTATCTAAAATGCATGCTAGTTTTTAAATGTCTAAATAACTTGGCTCCACCTAACTTATTAAACCAGTTTAACCACTCGCAAGATTTCCGTTCTAACAATATATGCCATAGAGATTTGCTCCGTCTGCCTTTGCAAAAAAATATATCAGGGCTCCTTTAGGCTCAGTGGTACAAAGATCTGGAATTCCTTACGGCTAGACCTAAGGGGCTTGACCTAAGAAAATTCAAGTCAGGCCTCATAAAACACTTTCAGTTAAGATCTAGCTACCTTAAACTAATTTCAATGCCTTTAATATTTACCATAAAATTATGTCTCATCCTAGCATTCCCTAATTTTAGATTAAGGTAGTTTCTGCACTGTCATTAAAAATTAGTGTTTGTTTAGTTACTTTAAACAGAGTCCCACTCAAACCAGCTTAGCTGAACTGGGCATCTCTGTGTAAATATTGTTGTAAATATTGAAATGAACAAAAATGAATAAATTAAACTTATTGAAGTTGCTTTATAATGAACAAACAGGTTATATATCAAGGGTTCAATTTTCGGCAGTTTTCCATCTCTCCCATTTATAGTACCCCATTTTCTTAGCCTTAAGAAAAGCACTGATTATGTTCAGAAACCTTAAAGTTTGTGTTTTGCCTAAGTTTCTCTTGGTTTCATCTGGTCAATCTAATAAATAAAACCAGAAGTTACCACAGGTAGTCAAGTGTTGTCAAGTTTTTTTATCCCCATTGTCAAGCAGACGACAATTATTTAAAATTTAAATTTTGATGTCTTTAATGTGCGGGGTGGATGACAGATCCATGGCAGGGCAAGAGAGGCTGGAAATCAGAATGAATCCAAATCAAGAAATTTTACACTCATCACAAGAAAAGTATAATTATTGCTGTCTCCCATCCTTCAACAGCAATAATTGAGCTCATCAACTACACACAAGCGTGCACTGCAGACATTCCAAATGACCAATAAAACACACTCTTCAGTAAAAGATCATTTGGAAGTCAGAATAACTTTAGTTAGTATTAATAACTGTAGTCTACCCAGCTTGTGATAAAATAGATGTTAGGAAACAAACCTGAGTGGGCTTTATTCAACTAAAAGAAAGTAACAGATGCAAAAAGCCTGTGTATTAAAGGATGCAGAAGCCCTAATCTGAGCAGTTAAACACACCTTGTGAGCTGTCAACAGTGATCAGAATCTCAGCCCTCTTTGTTTTGTAGTCTCGCTTGTTCCAACCTGTCACCTTAAGATATACTTTAGGCAATCAGTGGCTTTACAAAAGCAATTTTTGATTATTAATAATACCATTAAGTACAGATACCCCGGTAAATTAAATATATGTCAAGAAAATTATAGTATTAGACAGTCAAATGTTTTTGTTAGCAAGTACATTTGGTATGGCACTTAATACATTCATTAATAATTCAAAACTAGAATACCGAAATAAAGAATTTGTCTTGCCAACAAGATTTCATTTTTATTTAGGGAATTTGCACCCTATAGCTATGCGGCAAAGAACATAACTATGTTATTCAGTAATACAGTAATCCATTCATCCAAAGGGACAAAACAGCCATCATGTACCGAATTATTTATAGCAATGAGAAATCATGCATATTTATGGAACCGAAGTAAGGAACAAGTATTTCTAGATATACCTCTAGCTGGACAGTGCCAGGGGTCCCAGAGGGAGGCGACCCATAGAGGAAGGCAGGGTCAGTTGGCTGTCTTTGCTCCAACCTTATCCACTCTGGAAGGTCAGGAAAACCAAGCTGTGACACAGTGAAACTCACACTGGCATCTTTCACTGAAAATGTAGTTTAATTACAGTACTGTTAAAACAACCTTGAAGCTCTTACACTTAAAGTTTTTTTGTTACTATTGCATTCTGGGAATGCAAAGCCACTATAATTATGTCATTGCCCTGTTAGTGCACGCAGGCGCAAGTTGTTAATTTTTCCACACAAAACCGAGCTAAATACTTGACCAAAAATTGTGAGATTATTGTCCTATGTGACTGAGACACTACCAGTCGCAAACAGTATACATCTGATTAGTGATATAAATGTCATCTTGAATTCCTTGAATTTTGTTTACTCTTGAATGTCCAAGAGGGGTTAATTGGAACCCCTAAGGCATCTTTTGACAGTCGTCACTTAAATAATTCATGCAAAATTAACTATGCAAACTACAATTTGAATAAAAAAACTGTAACTTTTTGACAACTTTTTCTTTTCCATTCTGATATTCTTAACTATACTCCTATTTGAAACTGTGAACATATGTTTTTTACCAATTTCAAGAAAATTTACTACTGACAATAACTGCAGTTTTACTGAAATTATAATTTTTAAATAATCCAAAATGGAGGCAAAGATGGCAGACATGTCATGAAACAACTGTTGCCATAGTTGTTTTATTAATATAACTATTTAAAACTTGATTGTTCTATGAAAAATAGTAACTAAAGCTACCCAAAAGCTACTTACCACATGCCTAAGCTTGATCTTTTACATGCAACCATTTGGGAAATCACGGGGTCCAAATGACCCCCCCCCCATTTTATTGTTACAATAAAAAGGTTTGATGTCTGAGAGTTTTCTTTGAGCCAATCTCATTCCTGAATCTTAAAAGTTTTCCTTCAATACAGTAACCATAAAGCCAACACAAGAGACTGAATAAATAATTACACTAAAGTCTAAAACAGAGATGAGCTTCACTAACCATTTGAAACAAAGTTGGCAACATCAATTTCATACTTGAAAAACCTTCCAAGTTTGGTGTCTATGGAAGCAGCATATCCTTGAGTGACAGCAACAGCTAACAATGTTATTATACGATCTGTAATAATAAACAACACAAAGTAATAATGATAAGAACAAAAAGTTCTTCAAAGCGACTCCCTGCTGGAAATTTCAAGACAGGCGCATAAATTGCTTTATCAGTATCAAAAAACATGCAGAGGCAATTTGTTGGAACTTCACAGTACTGCTCAAGTACCGCTGCCCTGGGAGTGACTATTGGCATGCAGAACAAGTTCAGATATATACATTCAGAAATTTGATTTGTTAACGCATAACATCAAATTGATGTTAATAGCTGACCACCTCCCGCCCCCCTCCCTCAATGTCAATCCTATATTTTCCTTTTAATAACACTATAGCCTGAACTACAAATGGTCTGACAGTTGAACAGCTCATGGAAATGAGTCAACAAAGTTCATGTTAAACATGAAAATATTATCATTACATACAATCTGTCGATGTACACTGTCAACAGTTGTATTTACAATCTTCCGTTGAAAATGTGACTAATTTTACCCTTTTATCATTGTTACCACTGTGTATATTTAACAATTATTCCACGAACACGTGTTGGATATGAGCTGTTAGATAGCGGATGAGGTGGGAAGCACCGAGTCGGCCATCAGAAGCTTATATCCAACAAGCGCGAGTGGAATAATTGTTTTATTAAATACCAAACACCGGATAAAAATATCTCTAGTTCTATTTTCTACCCAGTTGAGTTTTTGACCATTTTAAGGGGAGATTTTCAGTGATAGAATTTTCAGTTTCCATATTTGGACATATTGTAGTATAAAGGATTTATACCTTGAGTAGAGAGCCAATCAGATTACCCGAATTTCAAAATCCAGTGCTTGGTATTTAATAATACAAAATATGCTATTTTCACTTGTAAAAGTCAGCTAAAATGATAGTGATAGTAAGTTTATTTTGACAACAGCTCCACTTGCATTTCTTGTTTAAACACCAGTTATTGCTTTTCCTTACCATTTCATTCTTTTTTCTCATTTTTTTTCTTAACATTGATCCCAAACCATGAGACCCCCATACCCCTTAACACCAATTTGATGTTAAGCATTATCAGATCAATTTTCGATGGCACTTTCTATCATTTTTGGCCTGACCTGTCATACCCAGGTTAAGTGATTTTGATTTAAAAAAATTCAGCCAATGCAGCCACCTAACAGTTGGACCCCGATAGTTTGAACTCTGATAATTCGAAGTCCCTGCTAATTCGAAGAAATAAATTCATCCCCTTTGGAGTTGGAGTGCCTAACTGCTGATTTTTACCTCTTTTAATTGGAGCCCCTGTTAGTTTTAACCATTTTCCTTTTCCCGTGTGACTTCAAATTAAGGGGGACCAACTGTATTTTCTTTGCCACAGTGCATTGGAGGCTAGATCAAATATTGATCACCTGCTTCAATAACAGTTCTCATCTTGTTATAAACTTACCATATATGTGTCGAAGCAAAACTCATAAGTGAAAAAAGGGTTTTATATATTGACTGCACAATTATTTTGAGCTGTGGAATGCAAAAATGGAGCAAATAAAAACTGCTGTTTTACTGCAGCTGGGTAGCTGTGTTAAGATGCATAGGATTAACGATATTATTAAATCTGAATAACCAATTGAAAGTGACTCACCCAAGAATAAGCTGGTCTTCATTTTCTCCTTAGCAACGAGTGTTCTGTTGCATCAACAGCAACCGACCCTGGATCAAGTTAAGATAAGTGCAACTATTTAATAAAACATAGCAGTCTTCTAGACGCTTATTCTGGCTGTGTAACTATGACTATCTGACAGTCACAGTATCACCAGAAATAATCGACATAAACAACCCAGTACCTTTCAGCTTCGAACCCAGAAGTTCCAACCAGACCTAACACGATGAGCTCTCTGTGTATCACAGGTCAACTAACATTATCCAGAAACAACAGTATTTTCTGTTATAAAGTGTACAAAGGATTGTTTTCAAGCCAAAATGAGTCTCAAGCACCAAACTAATGTTGTTCGTCCGCCCTCCCGATCCCCCTGAGTATTTGGAATTCCAAAGACGCCCACAAGAATAACCGCTGTTCAAATTCTACCCAGAAATCTATGCGCGTTCCAGCGATCTTGATCAATACCCCGGATATTGGTCGAAAGTCTCTTCCTTTTACCACTGTTGGCTGTGCAACAGAAATAATAGAAATTTTTTGGTCGGGTCCAAGAGACTCATCCACACAGCCATCAGCTTGTAATCTTACAAAAATCTGTTCCAACAATGCCTCCTAAGTTCGATCCCAATGAAATAAAGATTGGTAAGTGAGTTTCTTGGATGTGAGAGCTTTAATCCCTCGCAATACTAAGGGATATGAGATTGACTTATTCATGTTTTCACGTGCTGTGTATAGTGCACCTCCGATGCACTGGAGGAGAAGTCGGAGCCACGTCCTCTCTCGCTCCCAAGATTGGTCCTCTTGGATTGGTAAGTTGTTCGTACATCGATACACTACAGTTTCGAAAGACAACTAATCATAGTGTGAGAAAGAATAAAACTACTATACACTATTTTGTCAGAGATTTTTAGAACATTTTCTTAATGTTGGTATTTTTTTTGTATTTTTTTTTTGTATTTCCAAACTCAACAAAATCATTTTGTACCAGTCAATAACATTAAAAGCTCAAAAACAAAACATGCTGAACTTGAAGGTTTACCTTACATACCACTTAGCTTGGGCTGCCTGTGGTACATATACATTTGGCTTGGCCTCCCTATTACCTTAACCTTAAAGAAATAGATTATGATGAAATTAAATGTATTGGCTACAGTTCTTAATTGGTTTACCCAGCAAGCAGAGATCTCTCATGTCCTCTCACATAAAAATCAGGGGAAAGAAGGACTATTTCTGGAGCAATTGCAGAACAACCCCCTTCCCCTGCTGTTGTTCAGGAATCTACTACATCTCTCTGTCAAATGAGGAATGCGCAGTGATAAAACAACTCGAGTGGAGGTGTATTCTACAGTTAAGCCCTGTTTCCATCTATTTTTTTATACAACACTTGTGTGATTTTTGCTAACCAAGTTTTGTGTTGATTGCTTTTAACTTGTATTAGAAAAATACTCTGCAAACTTCCTTGCATATGCTTGGCACATCATCACTGGCTAGAAAGGGGACAGTGGCCTTACAATACAATACAATACAATAACTTTATTGAGTACTTGAGAGAACTATACTTATAATACAATAATAGAGGGAAATATCTACAGAAATAAGGTACTCAGCTTGCTGCAATAACCTGAGGTTTGTTAGGCCTTGAATAAGCTCAACTGTATTTTCCATCGCTTGGTATACATCTTAAAAACGTACAAATATTTTGGGTGATGTCATATGATGTACTTGGTGCTCAAAGGGTTCATTAATAAGTTTAAGTTTCTAAATGTCCTTTCTGGCTGTCTTAGTCACCCAAAAAGGTTGGAGATGATATTGCGAAGTCAACACAAGACTGGAAGGGTCTGAAGATTACGGTCCAGTTGACCATTCAGAACAGACAAGCAAAGGTCTCCGTTGTGCCAAGTGCTTCGTCACTTATTATCAAGGCCCTTAAGGAACCCCCAAGGGATCGCAAGAAAGTCAAGAATAGTATGTTGGATTGCATTGTTAATCCTTTTTTAAAATATCTTCAGGGGTTTCATTAGAAGGCGGCTACCAGCGATTTATCGCTGGCAACTGAGGCCTAAACGGCCGGCTACTTACGGACAGCTCAGCTTCAATGATTGTACTTTTCATTTATAAATACTCGTTTTCTCTCTCTCTCAATATTATCAAAAAACGTTTTAGAAATCTAAAGTCATAAACACTGTAATAGCTTATATTTTTTCTGTGTAAACTGTTGTTGCTGTTTTGCTTTATTGGTTATTTGCATGTACGTCTCAACTCGTTGGACCACACACAGAGCATTTTGTATGTGACTTCTTTCGATGGAGACGTCGCACAGCTGCTGCCCACAAATCAATGTGTCGCCAAATGCGCATGTGACACAAGTAATAGCCGAGTGTAGCCGAGTGCAGTGTATTTTGCTGTTAAATTGCAAGAATAGGTTTATTTTTCACTTAAAATGTTGAAATGAGAAGTGAACAAGTTATTCCAAGACAATTTTTGTCAGAGTGAATTAATTTTTGTTTTCGGTGCAAGAATATTTCATCATCACTTTGAAAACATGTGTCACGACGGTGGAAATTTCGCTGACTGCTCGGGATTTAATACTCAAGTATGATTTAATTTGTTTTTACTCGTTAAAATAGATATTTGCTCAAAGTCGAATTCTAAAACATTGTAAATTTGAAGTTAAAACAAAAAATGAAATTTGAAAATCTAAAAATGAGTAGCGCAAGCTGCGGGTATGCATGATAAACAATAATTAAAATGTCAATTTACTTGTTTTCCAGCGACTTCACATTAGCACTCAAATTTTGGTTGGCGGTTTGTAACTTCAACTGAAACGCGATATTTTATCGCAATTTTCCACTTTTATCTCAACTTTGCACTTTTGTAAACACAGGTGAAAGTCTAAGATAGAAAGAGTAGACAATATTGAACAACTTCAACTGTGTTATCAGTCTCTTGTGAACTGAGCTTTTTTCTGCACTACATGTTATCAGCAGTTGAACTTGGAAAACCAAGTTTACAGTTCCAACTGAATTATTTTTTGCCAAATGTGAGTGGCATGGTCCGAGCTATTCCGATATACTAAAAAAAATAGTTGTTTTTTTTATTTCAGGAGAGCAGCCATTTCATTTTAAGAATGGACTAGCCCATGTCAACAGTGTCTGCACTGGTGTTGTAGTTCATAAAAACTGAACAGCAAAGACAATTGTTTTGCTTTACTGGCTGTCTTGTGAAGCAATGAAAAACACAAGCAGCACTCTGCCACTAGCTCTTAAGATTTGTTTGTTTTCGTGCCAAAATGAAAGAATATACATTATAATTGTCCGAAAATTTCAAAATTTCCTGGGGGAGAATGCCCCCAGACCCCCCTACAAACTTGGGGCCTTCTGCCCTTCGCATAACTCATAGCTGCCTACTATTTCCTTCTCGCCACCTACTTCAAAAGTTAGTGAAAGCACTGTATCTTGATTAAGGATGCCTCAGGGTTGTCCATATGACTAATTCAATTTGTACTGCTCTTTTCAGTCAAACACTCAGGTAACATTACTCTGGAGCAAGTTATTGAAATTGCAAAGACAATGCGACCTAGGTCCATGTCGCGGCATCTGTCTGGCACAGTGAAGGAGATTCTTGGTACCTGCCAGTCAGTTGGGTGTACGGTGGAAGGACAGTTGCCTCATGACATTATTGACAAGATTGATGATGGAGAGATTGAGATTGAGGTGAGTATAAAAGTTCTACTTGCTTTTCATCTAAGAAAGTTTACTGTGTTTGATAACTTCTTTTATTATATGGCTGACTGATTTGGGGTGCTGTGATTGGTCATTTTCAGGTCTGTAAGTAACCATGCAGACCTCGAACTCTGTCAAAACATGAAACAGATTCATTCTTTTCCTAGAATGATCAACAAAGCCATTTAATAACATCTTATTAGCCTTGTGTGCTCAGTCTGTAAGGCAAGTTATGGATCCTCGTTTTTTCCTTCCTTGTTTTCATGGCCTGTTCTTCATGCTTGGGCCATAAAAGGAAGAAAAAACTTGGTCCATAACATGCTGCACAGACCTCACACATGGCTTATCAGAGGTATTTATTCTCTTTGCCAAGTTGCTTATTTTCAGGGTCTTGAAGGGTATTATCGGGATCTGGGATTCACTAAAAAAGTGTGAAAATTGGGAAATGACTCCTCCTGGGAAGTGGAGTTTGCAGAAATTGGCAGGTGTGGAGATAGTGAAACGAAAAGAAAGTGGCATATGAGATTCTCATAAAAAGAAATGGGAAATTTGGAACCCCACCCCCCCCCTCCCCCTCCAGACCTTGCATTTTGTATGGTTTACATACTGTTGCACTTGCTGAGGCTTGCCGGATTGAACATTGAACCCAAAATCAGTCAATACTTTTCTTTTCCCACACACCTATTGCTTTGCCAATTTGCCCTCTCACACCAGCTGTGTCATTTATATTGACCTGTATTTTTTTCATTCTTTTTACAGGACAAAGAATAGGACAACTCAACAACTTAAAATAAAATGTTGAAACTGAACTCTTGTGTCAGTTAACTCTTTTAAACTTGTTCTAGTTTTATTATTTATATTGCACAAATACAATACATACATGTACAGTACAGTATGGGTAATCTTTTGCAAATCACATAAAACATTTTTGAATATGTATAGCTAAACTGGATGCATTAATTTTGGTCTTGGAGGGTAAATTTATCAATCAAATCCAACCAGGGTCTGAGGTCTTTTCTCTTTCTCTGTATGGGCCCATTTATGGCTCATATGGTATCATGCAGAATTTTAATTAATTTACATGTACAACGTTCAAAGCACAGTACAAAAGAAGAATAGGATCTTGTGCAGAGATCAAAGTAGTGCTTCATTTAAACTGTTCAGAGTTTTATTTTTTCATTTGCACTAAAATAAATTCAAGAATGATAGTTTACTGAAGTTAGTAATTTACTTAGTTTGAAAGTTGATTGCCGTAGCCCCTCTTCTTTGTGCTCCCTTTCGGACTGATAAACCAAAAATCAGGGACAAACCAGGAAAGGGGGAGACGTTCGGGATGGTGGTGAGTTGTTTTTAAGTTGCTTGATATTTTTTTAGTTCCATCAGGTTTTCAGGAAAATTTCCAGAAAATGTTTTCTACAGCAATTGCACAATTTTTTTTTATCTTTATTACACAGGGTTGCCACGGTCCTTGAAAATACTGGGAAGTCCTGGTTTTGGCAAAAGAAAATTCCAGGCCCAGGAAAACCCTTGAATTTGGGTTGTGGTCTTTGAAATTCCTGGAATGGGCAAAATTTTTGCCTTTAATTGTAATCAAAGGTATCCTCTGGATGCTCGTGGAGTGTTATACTTGTCAAGGAAATACAAACGTACCAACTTTAATATCGAAAACATCTAAGAATTGATTCAATATTTCTCGGCGACTTTTAATCGATTAGATGGGCAGTGATATGATTGGATGAAATGACTTTCTATTGTTACACCTTTTCCCCAACCATTCCGATGCTCGTGGATTCTCCACTCGCAAAAATGAGCTGAGCTGCTTGTCATAAACGAGCACAACAATGTATGAAAACATAAATGGAGGCTCCATTTTCCCCAGATTCAGAAGCAAACCCTGTTTAACTCATTGCTGAATTAATATACAGATGAATATAGCTTTTTGGTACAGGAGGCCCTTGAATTTGTTCGTGAAGGTCCTGTAAAGTCCTGGAAAAGTCCTTCAATTTCGCATCCGGTTAACATTTGCAACCACGGCACAGTATGTAAGCATAATGTAACTGTAAGCGGAGGCGTTCGTGAACAGGCATATCGCGATATCGAAACGCGGATTGTAAAGCAAGTTTTAAACGTCTTGGCGCTTACAACAACTACTTCAGTTTAGGTTCAGCTTATTTGTTTTTCCACAAATAATTTACAATTGATTCATATATACAATACTATAAAAATACATAGGGGTAACCAAAGTCGGTTACCAACACAATGGTTACGTTTTTCAGAGATTCCGTAGGATATTTTTCAAATTTAATTTTTGAACCGTAAAATCTCACCTATAAAGCCTAGTTCACATATGCCGCAGTAGCACGTAAACTGTGTCCCTCGGACGTGCCGTAGACTCCGTAGATGTCATGGAAAAGGCGCCAGTTTTGTACGCAATTTCAATCCGGTGATCAAATGATTACTCCGTGTGCGACTTTCAAAAAATAAGCAATTTCTTGAAAAACATTCTTCTTAGTTATTTGAACTTTATATCCGCCAAGAGCCTTTTTGTAAATACAGGTATATTCCCTGATATATCAATTAACTTCCTATTATTGGGCGAATTAAGATTCCCCCTCAACTTCATGATTACAATATTAGCTCTCTTCACCGTCCGTCACTTTGAATCAGATTGAATTCTAGGACGCATTAAGCCTAGGCACATATGCCGCAGATATGCCTGCGACGTGCCTGCGACAAGGTCGCCGTTGCTACCGGCGATACCCTCCGGCACATGTGAACGTTTGTCGCAGACATGCCGCCGACATTGCAGGTTGTCCCGATCCTTGCCGCCGATTGACCGGGAAAGTTGAGTTGAGTTCAACTCTCCCGGTCTGACGGCGATGTTTTTGCGGTTTCTGAGACGATCGGCGGCGACTTTTTTAAAATGTGAATGCTCGAAAGATAAGCGATTCGTCTGGAGTTTTCAGGGTATGGGTTCGAGTCCGCTAGGGGATTCAGGTTTTGTATAGAGTTTATTTTCATATCGCATGCGCACCAAACCTACACTGACCACTGTACCAGGACGCGTAGGCGAATTTAATTCTAAAGGCGGGCTTTTTCCGTGCAGGCTCACTTCCTTTTCCACTCTCCCCTCTCCCCAGTCCCCCTTCCCGCCTCCATCACGGCCATTTTTTTACTCTGCGTTTCTTTCCCCGGCTCCCGCATGCTAATTTAATTAATTCTTAATTGCGCGTCTCAAATTACCGAAAAAATCGATTATTACCAAATCTCGACAAGGAAAAAGCCAACGAACAAAAAAAAAAACCCGTTTTCGAATCCTCAATTCGGCTCCCTACGGGCGGGGTAAGAACTAATGCATCAGTCAAATCGAAGCTTAAACATCCCCCCCGGGCATTTGAACTTTTTATGGTCAAATTCCCCACCCCCGGGACAAGTTGCCAATCAAATGCCCCACCATTTAAGATGGATTCGTGTTCAAATGCCCCCACCCCCGGGACTGAAATTGAAAATTAAAAATGCATCGATTTCTCGTTTTTATTGTACGGTACTTTACAAAATCGAACTGCCATGCGATGATTCATTGTTATTTTTTATCGCCGAAGAAGACTTGAACGCAGTCACAGTGAGCTGTTTTTATCACAGTATTTGTGTAAATATTGTACATCCTAGAATCACAAGTACGTGCTTAAAAGGTTGGGCGATTTAAAACGTAGTATTTTGTTTGAGAAATGCTTTGATTTATGTCATGCGAGTTCACTGTGGGAACTATGAATCGTTCGATCAGGTATTTCGGTTTTGTTCAAATGCCCGACCCTCCCCCTCCCTTACGTTCAAATGCCCGACCCCCGGGACACATCCTGGTGTCAAATTCCCGCCCCTGCGGGCATGAAAGCTGGTCAAACGCCCGGGGGGATGTTTAAGCTTCGATTTGATCGATGCATAACGTTTAGTCTTGAGTTGTAAAGCTGCTTCAGTTAGTGGCGAGGTAAAATTGAGTTTCCAGGCTAATATTTGTTTTAGCTTAAACTATATTCAATTATCAATAGCTCAATTACCAGTCTTGATAACTTCAAATCCATACCTTTCCATGCCACTACTGCTATACATTCCCTTCATTGAAATCCAATCGACATTCACGCTGTGCCTACCAGCTGCGAATCTGACTCAATAGTAAAGAGGGAATGTATGAAGGGAGATCGAAGTGGACGTTGTTTCAGTCAATAAACCATTTTGCTAATCAAAATTTTTGCTAAATCCATACCTTAATGGAGGCTTAATGTAATGTTCTAGTTGAATTAATGACTTTCAGCCCCCACAAGGGGTTGGATCTAGCAAAAACTTGATCTAGCAAACTGGGCTTTTTCAAAACGATTACAGCAAGCGGGCCGAGTTAGGCTTTTTGAAGCCTCTTGTTTTATTTGCTTCGCAATCAAGTTATGAGCTACTGTTCTCAGTAATTTGAGTCGTCCTCTTAAACTGCGTTGGCGAGTAAGCTGAATATGGGTTTGATCAACAAGGGTTGATATGGTATGTTTTCGCCTGGGAGGTGGCAAGGAGGCAGGCAATAAGTAATGACATGAGAACTGAGTGCAGTCCAGTTCGATCTGTAACTATGCGAGTCCCATTTCTTTTCGCGAGTAATGTTATACACAGAGTAGGAGGACACAAAAATCTATCACAAACTTATTATAAAAAACAGTTTGCGAAAATGAATGAAAAAAGTGAGCAAAGGTTTTTATCTCGTTTAAAGAACTGAAGCCGTTAAAGTATTCTCCATTATGTATTGGCCACGTTGTTGGTATCCATAGTAACTACTTTCATGTTGCTTATCACCAGACATACAAATGCATATTGTTAAAACCTGTCAATCATTGTTAGTTATACATCAACAACCAATGGGATATTCCATATCGGAGAAAGGCTTTACTATCTTTATTGGTCAACACTTGTCATCCTTGAACAAACAAGTCTGCACCTTCCATTTGAATTTATACCTCAAAGGAATTTCCTAAGTCAGGTTTAATGCAGGATTCCTTACACCTTCAAATTGTACAAAGTTTAGCTAATTGCAACTGCAGGTCAAATTTTGCTGATGTCCAAATGATCGAACAAAATTTTGTCATTTATTCAAAAACCTGATGATGATCGTACGGTGGAAACGTTTGTTGTTTAGAGGCATTACGATGATTGTAAGGTGGAAAACGTTTGTTGATCAAAAACCTGATGATGATCGTAAGATGGAAAACGTTTGTTGTTCAAAGACCTGATGATGATTGCAAGGTGGAAAACGTTTATTGTTCAAAGACCTGAAGATGATCATAAGGTCGAAAACGTTTTTGTATGATGGTAATGTGGAAAACGATTGTAGCCCTTTTAAATATTTGACATTTTATCTAAAGTGTAACTTATCAGTTTTTACTTTGCATGATGATACACCAAATGCATGTCTTCAAACTTTTATTTTTTATTTGCATGTTTCTAATTATTTTGGCGAAATGAATCAGCAACAGTTAGCTGGTAAAAAACTTGAAGTCACTATCTTGGTGTAAAACCGCGCATTCCTCGCATCATGCCCCCACGGCTGCCCATTCCCGGTCCTCCGCGGAGGCCCCCTCTTGGGCCCCCATCACCACGTCCCATGTTTCCGCCGCGGCCTCCTCTGCCCGGTCCTCCGCCCCGTCCCCGGTCGCCTTTGTGTTTTCCGACGGGGGACTTGGGCCGAAGTTGTTCGATCTCGGGAGTACAGCCAACCAGATAATCATCGGGGTTAACAAAGTGAGACTTGTACACATCGCTGGAGAAGTTTGAACTTGACAGTTCGGAACCAACGGTCAACCAGCCTGGTCACAGAGAAGAGAGAATAGTTTGCTTAATAAGAGTTGATATCAGAGCACACTCTCTTGTTTATAAGAAGTTTTTTTATAAGAGCGTGGGGCTGAAAAATGTCTTAAGAGTATACTTATATCTAGAACTCTCTGGAACATTCTGGAACACTGAAAGTAAACCTGTCTCCTTATTATAATAGTAGATAATGAACGGTATAATGTTGCTAAGCAAAGTCTTGCTAGAATATTTCAGAATTTTTGCGTGAAAGTATATAAGCATTGCCCTTAACAGGCAGATAGCAAGTGTCAAGATAATAAGATAATGAAGATTTGTTTAAGTTGTGATTTGAGGCAAGTGCTGTCGCTGAGACACGAGTTATTGGGAACCGTGTCATCAACTGTTGTGTAAAACCAGACCAGCTGTTGCTGTTACTGCCAGTCCTGCGTTTAGTTACACAAACAGCCTGCTCCTTGTAATTTACAACTCGTAATGGTGATTGTTCTAGAGCTTACCAGTGTATAAAAAGTAGAAATAAAACAATTTTTATAACAGTAAGCAGCTTTCTGTTTGCTCGACCTGGCTTTATCAAAATATTTATTCTGTATGATTGGATATATTTCTATTTTTTGCTGACCGTGCAAGAAGTCTTGAACGACAATGACACCCCGATGTGCACGGTCATAGTTTGTTCGCCATAAAGTAAAGTCAGTAAAGCAATCTTGTACACCCCCTTTCTCAACCCGTTAGTTTTATCCACTACGGATCACCCAAGCGGGGAGTTGGTGTTATTCTTAATATTGGGGTGAAACGGACGTTTGTTTTCTTTATGCGAATGGTTGGTTTTTAGCGAAGGGACGAAATACGTCTGAGGCAGAAGGTAGATTAATATTATATTGTACTAATGAGTTACGGCTAAGGCAGAAGGTATTTTAAAGGTTTGAGTACCATCGCAATCGTAAGCCGAGTAACTTCTAGTGATTCTTACCAGGCCGTAAGGTGTTGTCACTGCCGAACAGGTTAAGTCTCCTTCTACCCAGACAGAAATGCTCAATGATATGGAAGATTTCTGTTGGTTTCTCCGTGCTTCCAAGAGGCGGCTGTTGAGATGCAATGAAACAACATTTTTTTTCTAGAACAACGAACCTACCCAATCTCTGTCTGCTCCTAAATTAGTCTCAAAGAGGAGGTCTTCCGTTGAAGAAAAGAATAACAGGCTTGAAACGAACACGTGGGTGACATCTAACTAGATTCTGGGCTAAATTGCAGCGGTTTAACTAGTTTTCTGGATATTACCTGGTTAAGTTGTGAATTGATGACTAAACTAACAAATCATAACTACAAATAACAGTTTGTCATAGCAGATGATGCTACGAAACGCAGGGAACTCAAACCACCAAGTTGCCTTTATGTATATATTCCCAAATGAGGGATTAAGAAACTCACTTCTTCTGTAATAATCAGGTCAATGTCCACATTGGCATGTATGAAGTCTCCATCAGTGCTCCTGCGGACTGTACCCTTTATGCCCATGAGGCAATGCTCTTTTGTGTGCTGTAAAACGGAGTTCGGTTCAAGGTACTTGGTGTTACCTGGATTAGTCTTGTTCGTTTTAATCCAACAGATGTCTTCACAACGTCGGAAACCCCATTTGCGCATGCACTGAAAGCAAAACCCTTCATTAAACCACAGAGTTCTGAGAAAGACCTGAGAAGACAGATATTGGAATTTTAAAAAGAGATACGATTGTTGTGTGAAAAAAGTGAAAGGCAAAGGGCAATGAAAGGTATCGTGTTTTCCTCAAACGTTTCGGCGAGTCCTGCTCATTTCTTTACGTTCACATCCGAAGGCAATAGTAACGAGCTCCTAAAATGAAAGTCATCCAAGCGCTGGTAAACCGAGAGTAATGAAGGTCACTGCTTTCAAAACATTGTGTTATATCATACACTTTTGGGGTAAGCTTTACTGTCAAGTTTCAAATGCATACCTCTTATTAGCCGAGTGCGAGGTCCGTAAGGCAAGTTATGGACCGAGTTTTTTCCTTCCTTTTATGGCGCGAGGGCCATGAAAACAGGAAGGAAAAAACGAGGATTCATAACTTGCTGTAAGGACTGAGCAAACGAGGCTAATAAGATGTTTATTGTATGGCTTTGTTGATTATTCTGGTTTTGAAAAGAGCTAGCGGTCCGTACGGCTACTTACGGACCTGGAATTGACCAATCACAGCACGCGAAATCATTCAGCCATATAATAAATGACAATATCAAACCTTTCTCCCCTGGTCAAGACCCTCGTGGGATCCACACCACATGAAGAGAAAGGACCTCTGGGCTGCAACTTCTTCCACCTCCAACTTGGATATCTGAAACATAACAGAGACACGTGGAAAATGTTTTAATTAAAGGGCTGTTTCACGCTTTGAATGTGAACTCTTCCCATAGCTTGGCATAAGACGTGAAAAAAATAACTTATGCTACAAATATTTTAAGCACAATTGTCATGCATCACAAAGGTGTGTTTGTTTATTGGACACGGCCTCTATCCAATGGATTCGTAAAAGAAAAACACTGACAAATTGCCATACTCGAAACCCCCTCCTTTACTATCGATTGTAGGTATATCGTATTTTCTTACCTACACCTCTGCAGGTTTTCTAACTTTGGGCTGTACCTCGTAGGAATATGGTCTTCTACCACTTAAGCGAGAACGTAGCCGATCTTTTTAGGGTGTACGGAGGCTTGCTACCACGGCAAACTTTGAGGGTTTTTTGACTTGTAACTGAAAGATATTTCTTGCACTTTGAGGGCACTCGCTAAAATAGTCAGGAAATTTACAACACCGGAAGTTCTCGAATTTACATTGTGTTTAATGTAGAGAAACGTGTAGAAAAAGGCAGAGTTATAGACTCCGACTAAGACATAATTGATAGAATACATCTTAAGTCACATTCTTTAACAAAGCGGGACTTTCACTGTTCCGATCTGCAGCTGATTGAAACATGGGAACAATTTACATCGAACCATGCAGGAACGTCGTGACAGCATTGGTATCCGAGAGCTTCTACAACAAAAGTTCTTGTCACAAGCCGGGCAAGGACACTGTAAACGACCATAGTGTTTGCGAGTGTTATGAAAATTAATCTGTGTCCAGCCAGATGCCACGAACATACCTCGTCCCATGTCCAGGGGTTCCAGCTGAAGTTACTCCCGGGGGCGCGCCTCTGGTACTCCTCCAGAGGGGGGTCTATCAGGATGACGTCAAACTTGCAGTCCAGCTCGTGCAGATCAAACACTTCCAGGTCACACTTGAGATACCTGCAACAAACTCCGATGACTTATTGAGAAGATTCCTAAGACTAGTGTTTTATTGGCATTTGTATGGCGGAACAATGAAAAACTGAATTGGAGATAGAGTAAATAAATTTGACAAGTACGACTTCAGCTACAAGTACGACTTTATGGTGCGACCAAACTCTTGACAGGAGTTTGCAAAATCGTTGTAGGGTCAAATCTCGCGGCCGTCCTTCTGCTTACATGAGGAACTGAAGATCTTGTAGTCAAAATTACGAATTCAAAAGCTAAGAAGTTCTATTATATGGACAATGGCTAACTGATTTCACGTGCTCTGATTGGTCCATTCCAGGTCCGTAAGTAGCCGTACGGACCTCTAGCTCTGGACCACCGTTTCAAATCCGGTATTTTAAGAATGCATGGGTTCTCAGAGAACTCAGGACTGGTTCTGGCCAGAATGTCCTTGTTTATGGCTCAGAGCTGCTCAGTTCTCCTGCTCTGGTTGGCCACAGTGCGGGAATGTGAAGTGGAGGCGGGGAAAATGTACGTGCGCTTTAGATTTTTCCACTTAAACTGGCCAGAACCAGTTTTTTCAGCCGGCCAAAAGGGAAAATGGAAAGCAACCCAGTCTGGACAATATTTTCATTTTACCCAAGCGACTTACATTGGTGGTGTGGCTCTCTTGGCAATAATCTCGTCCTAAAACAACAAACACACAATATTTACTATCGTCAGGTACTTAAACTGACATGGTAACGTTTTTTAACGCATGGACCAAAAAAGGTAGAAACAAAAAAAAATGATGTCATTTGATGATCCATCTATTACAGTCTTCGATAAAACAAAAAAATATTCTAGAGAGTGCGCTAAACAAATTCAAAACATCTGAACAGTACAATTGGCTACTCTGAGAGCCTGCTTAGCTGGCCACCAACCAGAAGGTAACGAGATGAAAACACTGACTTGGTTTAGGGTTGTATTTTGGGTGACTTTTCGCCACACCCTCTGTGGACAGGGACATCTCAAAGATATCCTGGCATCCACTTATATCGATATTAGTAGGCTAATGCCAGTGTTATGGAATGTTAGAGAGGGCCACTGGTCGTCAGTGATCTAAACTACTATTATTGTTATTATTACTATTTATATTATTATTATTATTATTATTGTCATTGCAATATTATGATAATGTGGAATTCTGCCATTACATTGATTTCTTGCAGTCAAATTGCATAAAACATAGAAAAAAGGCCGACTAACACCGGCATTAAAGACATGCATGCCCAGTACTTCTTTTTCATAAAGAAATAAATGTATTTTTTCGCAGAACGGTGAATGTAAGTGTTTGTGTGTCTGTGTCAGGGGGGCAGGGAGTGGATTTCTGGAGCCATATGATGCCCAAGATGAACAACTATATACTGTATTGTGTGCTATTTACAACTTTTATATATTATCATGTGTCAAACATATTTTAGTATCTGAAAAAGAAGTTTTACTTTACACAAGGGATGATTGAGATTTTACTACTACTTAAAGGAAAGTAATATTGACAAACTTGTATACTACTGACAAGTTACCTTGAGTCTTATGAGCTCCTTCAACTTGGGGTACTCCTCAAACCTGTCTGCTAAACCTGTTCATTACGGTCCAATCATTATTACATTCGCACACATACATAACAAGGCAAACACGCACCAAGCAGGATCAGGTAATGACCAGTTGGACAGCATTTACAAGTATGTATTTCTTACTTGCTTTTCATAATTCTGTAACTAGTTTCCTTTGAGATCTGAAACTGTGACCCCTTTATAGCAGTTACAAACTAAAATATCACATTTCCTTGAATAAATGCTGCCCTTGAATAATTGCCACACCTTATGCCAATATATTAACAAACGCAACCCTTGAATAAACGCCTCACCCTGTAAGTTTGAAGTTTAAAAGGTACAGACAAAAATCCACGACAGCGATTTTGTCTAATTTTTTCCGCATTTACAAGCACAACAAGTTGTAGTTTTGAAATTTGTAAAGCTTGATCAGTGCAACCAAACAAAGAACTGTTAGTATCTTTTTTTTTCTACTTTTTAAAGTAAAGTTACAGACTGTAACTTTGGGTTGTTTAAAACATAAACAGCTCTTTAAATAAATAATAATAGAAAAATAATATAAATAACAATTTATTTTAAGTCAATAACACAGAAAGTGGTTGCCCAGTCTCTCGGGCCAGGGGCTCATGATAAAAGTGGTCAACTATAATAAAACTATGGTAACATATAACTAACTAATCCTAATGGTAATACATAAGTGCCACCATCGATTAAACGCCGCCCTAAAATCATGAAAAATTTGATAAACTCTGCAGCATTTATTCAAGGAAATACAGTAATGATAGAGTTGTTTGGTTTGATGGTCATACACAAGATATTGTGTTCTACTGGCAGTTGCCTCACAGAGATCACAGAGCTCCTGCAAGGTTGTGGAAGAGGGGAGGGAGATTTGGGGAGGGTAAGGGTTGCCTGAAGAGACTTTTTCTTCTTAGTACTTAGTAATACAATTGGGTAGGGGGGGGGAGGAGTGTTGGCTCCATATTTCCTGTCACCGCCTGTCCTAAGCTGCCTCCTTGTCAAAACATTTGTTTTTCAGGTTATTCATGAATTCATATGTTGAGACTTACTAGTAGTTAGTTTACAATACATCATCAGAGCGTCCTTCAAAATAAAGCTTGTTATTTTAAAATACGACAAAAAAATGCAAAAAGATACAAAACTAGTAAACTTTTAAAATACCTAAGGTACCATATTTAATACACAAAACTGGAGACAAGTAAACTTGCTTACCACAGTCTCTGATAAAATTGTGTGGTCGTTGACCAGTGTCTACAAAGTGCTGACAATAGTCATTGTGGGGGTTTGCACTTTGAGTTCCCTGTGGGGCCACAACATAATGTCTGTAGAAATCTCAATTTGTAAACTGTAACATTCATTAATAAAAAATAACTACAGAATGTTGTGTTTTCCTGTGTTGTGTAGATAGTAATTTTGTTTAGGATTGAAAAAATCAATACTTGCATGCTATTCATCCTGGTGCAATATACATATAGGATGTGTGATTGAAAAAAAAGACTTCCTTTACCCCCAAACGAGACTACCAGCTACACAGTCTAAAATAGACCATCAAGAAACTTCATAGTGAGATGCAGATTGAGTTTGTGAAACTTAAACATATTATTATGTGTTCCAAGTGACTTAAAGGCATTTTCAGCAACTAGGTTATCAGTTAAGTTTCAAACCTTTTAAAAAACTATCTGAAAATTTTAAAGTTCAGTGTTGTGACTGAAACTATTCCACTTTAAGAACAAATTTTTGAAAGACTCACAGATGTTTGCATACATGAATTAATAAGAAAAGCAATTATAACCTTTTTACCAATAGCTTCAGTCTTGAGTTAATGTTCAGATAGAGTGTACTTGTATTTGAGAACATATTTTTTGCCAACTGTGAAGCCTACCAATGTGTGTGAAGAGTGATTCAATGATGACATTGTCTGGGGAAATCTACCTTAAGAAAGTGACTTGAATCTTTGTACAATGTTTCTTCAACCAGCTCATACTCTTCATAATAGCTATCATCCTTCTGAAGAACAAACAAGACAGTTGATTGCATTAACTACAGCATTTCTGAATTGAGAATTTTCTAGAGTCGGTTTGGTTTCAAGATTGAACCAAGTTGGAACTAAGCAATGGAGAAAACCTTAGCAGAAAAATTATTCAGACAAGGACTTTTTATGGCACTGAATTCAAATATGGTTTCTCCAAACACACTGGCCTGGTGTGAAGTTGCTGGTGATCAAACTACAATTTAATTTCACAAGTTAAAGAATTTGTTGTTCTTACTATTAGATAATTGCTTTTGTTGTTATCAGAAGATATCAGTATGTGTTTTGTGTAGCTGTCAAAATAACTAAGTACAAAGAATGTGTGTAAATCACTAGAAGTTCTATTTTTTCAAGTTTCTAGACATATTTGTATAGCATGCATGTGTTTGCAACTATTAAGAACAATTAAAAAAATATCAATTTTTTTCAGTTTTACCTCTTCTGCATCTGGCTTTGTTCCTTTGTCTGAACTTTCTGAAGCAATCACCTGGACTCACAATGTGGTTTTAATTAATTAACAGAAACAATATTAGTTGGACTGTATGTGAATTTGCATCCTTGCAGAAAACACTTTAAATATAATTAAATTAAAAAATTACATAAGTTTTCCTTTTCTACTTTATTGGTGTCATGCAGTCTGTATTTATTTGTAACACTTTAAAAAATAATTCAAGGCCACGCTGTTAAATTGTGACAATAGCAAAAAAATCTGCTTTTTCTTTTTTATATTTCAGGTTAATCTCATTTTGTCCAGTGATGTTATTGTAAGATTATTGCTGGACATGTGATTAACATGATTGCAAGTAAGTAAGTAACTAATGGGGAAAGAGGTAGGAGTTTTTTTGGAATCTGAAATTTAGGCCAAAAGGGTTTTTTTTTTAAGAATTTGTTTACCCCAAAAATTGTATTTTCATTGCTAAACAAATCCTGAAGTTAAGATTTTTTTTGGGTGTGTATAAAACTTGAAACTCTGTCGTCCCCCCCCCCCCCCTTCCCCACTCCCTCGTCATCAAAGTATCTGAGTGGGTCCCTGAGAATTTAGCACAGTCATATATGTCATATCTATTATTGGACTTTGTACATGCAAAAGATTTTTGCAATAACTCTACAAGGCATCGAGAACTGCTCTGTCTTCCATTAGCCAGGCATTAAAACATCAGAGAAGAAAGTTTTAGGCACAATTGCACAAAACCTGCAATACTCTGCCTGTAACATCAGGCAGTCATTAAAAAGTAGAATTCTTTCTTTAAAATGCCTTCTTACAGTACATCTATAACAATCGTCGGTTTCAAATGGAACTGTCGGTTTCAAATGGAACCGTACTCGCAACGCGCGTATAAATTTACATGTTTTTATTGCGCGACACGCACAAAAAGTCATGCTTTTTAGCGTGACACGCGAAAAACTAAACTCTCAAACTAGTGGAAACTTGCGTATTACGCAAATTTTTGATTAGAGAGTCGAAAATTTTTGCTCATCGCGCAAAATTTTTTTTCGTGTTACGCGAAAAATTAAGCCGATTTGTGCGAGTCACGATAAAACTTTAAAAACAACGACTCGGCCT
>JAOBRG010021127.1:0-23249 GCA_027574985.1 Umimayanthus nakama | reverse complement strand
TTTAATTAAAAGCCGACTGAAAACCAACATAAGGGACTTTGGTAACATTTTTTGTACAAAATTTAGCATAAAAACCACGGGTTAAATTGTGATTTCACGACTCTTCGGCCATGAATGAAACTTGTTATTGTACACAGTATAAAGCAATAACCAACTTTGCATTGCAATTAGAGTTGGAGATATCAGTCGAAGAGAATCGAGTTACAGAAGTCCCCTACGTTTCCTAGAGAGAGAGAGAGAGACAGACAGACAGACAGACAGACAGACAGACACAGAGAGAGAGAGAGAGACAGAGAGAGAGACAGAGAGAGAAAGACAGAGAGACAGAGAGAGAGAGACAGAGAGAGAGAGAGACAGAGAGAGAGAGAGAGAGAGAGAGAGAGACACCTCGGCACAAAGTTAAACAGAAAGTAATTTTCACTCTTTCTGACTACCACAGGAGCCTCCTTATAGTTATACCTGTTAACGCACTAGTTAAATCAAGACTTGTATTTTTAACGTCGATCGGGTAATGCGTTTCCAACGCTCTGATTGGTTCTCTCGATCCCGGTGTCACCTCATACACCGTGTTGCAGTGTGTGGAAACTGTAAGTTCTTACTATTTTAGTGTTGCTTTAAAACCTTGAGCAACAAGTTAAATCTCAAGGTGTTTGAACGATAAGAGTTAAATAAAATTTAACAAAACTTTAATCCATTCGCGCTTATAATGTTGAACACGAGTTTGTTTATTAGCCAACTTGATGCTATGCGGCACGTTGGCTGTTTAGCATGACGGGATGTTTAAAAACTATTTTAAAATTATTTGTTATGGAATAATTGTTACTTCTTAGAAGATGATCATAATCAAGCTTCTTAGTAGACAACCATAACCAAGCCGAGAAGCCAACTGCAAGGAAATAGTTGCAACTCGCATATTTGCAAGTAGGTTGGATTTATCGCCATTAAAACTCAGCATGTGGTTGGTAGTATTCTTTGTATACGAATATTGTTTATCTTGTAAGAACTACAAAGAGGCTTTATATCACCACACGCAAAATATCTCTGTTTGCAGTGTTTCAAAAGTACAAATCGTAATCTTACTCCGAACCGCTCACCAAAATTTAGGAATTAATTCTTTAAGCTTCTGGTGCTTGCAAAATGATATACAGACCCACAAACGTAATGATATAGTCTCCTAGGCAAAAACAAACAAACAAGCGAATTAGATTGTTTTTTTTTTATTTTCAATCAACGGTTGTTGTGATAAGTTAAAGAGTTACCAGAATTGTTTTTTGTTTACAAAAAAGGTTTCCCCGAGACTTGATAAGACTTTGGTTTCAAGTTTCTTATTTTATAGCAAGTGAAGAGGGATAATTATTCACCAGCTCAAAAAAGGTGTATCGTATTTTATTTTTAGAAATAGCGATAAAGTTAACTTAACTTAACAAAACGAAAAAGATCTTCTGATTGAACTTCTAGTTTGCAAATGTTAAGTGGGAATATTCATTTTTCATAGTATATACACACGCAAAACCCTATCGTGACACAATATGCAATATGGAACAACTGAGCATGTGATCCACAACGGGTATCAACCACAATGAATACCGTCAAAAAGTATTTTTGTAAAACATGAATAATTTAAACCAGATTTCGATATTTCAACTGAAGACGTGGAACTGGAATGGAGTGCTGCGATTGACTTGATACAAATGCAATAGCTTGTTTGTTCGCTTCTAACCACCCAATACAACATCTGGTGCTCGATTAAGCAAACTGGGCAGCACAGACTCAACCTACTAATAGGAAATAACTTTGTTTTGATTTTCTAAAATTACTTTTCAATTAAATGACTAATTTAAGTGGGAAGGTTGCATTCTCCAAATGTAGTTACAAGGTCACGGCATTGGTCCCACATGGGGTCTGTCGAACATGGAGCCTCAAGGTGTTGCTGCTTTCAACTTAATACTAAGTTCAACATCGATGTTTGCTTTGAGACAAAATTGCTGAAGTTTTCAGAGTCTTGTGTTTTATTAATCTCAATCTGGGAAGAAATTTGAGCCCATACAAAGCAGAAACGCCCAAGGGCATACTCCAAACACATAATCCGGACAGCAAAGAATAGAGTCGCTCATTTCGACCAGTATAGATAGTATAATGATCACTGAATTAATGTGCTGGAAGACCATATTCATAGAACAACGTATATACGTACAAAAGACGGAATCGTTGTCCAAGGTTCAAACGGACACTTAGTTAACGGCATGAGTTGGAAACTCGGGACCAGACGTTGCTTTGAATCACTAAGTTCATTCTGTTGCACAGCTTTGCTAGTAGAATGGCCCTGTCTCAACTTTAGTCTACACCTTCCTGTATATACCTACAAAGCTTTAAAATATACTGTAGATAGATTAAATATCATTTTTTGTTACACAAAACACACACTGTGCTGGTACAAGTAAATAGAATGTAATTAGGAAAAAAGAGAAGTGACTAGTTGTTTTAAGTTACTAGTAGAGTGCATGGAGTAATTTCTGCAGAAAACTTCGACCGGCATGACTGACCCCTGTTCTACTTATAACTCCAGTGATATCGATTAGCTTCAATTCGGGAGGCACGACTAAGATTTGAGTTACCGCTTGTGGATTAGTAGTAAACGTCTGTGGCCGGGTGTCAGCCGAGTGAATGAACAATCTTTTGAACTGTATTCCAACAATATTTTGATATAGTAAGATCGGAAGTTTAAGTCACACCAAAAT
Source organism: Umimayanthus nakama (assembly GCA_027574985.1). Classification (NCBI taxonomy): domain Eukaryota; kingdom Metazoa; phylum Cnidaria; class Anthozoa; order Zoantharia; family Parazoanthidae; genus Umimayanthus; species Umimayanthus nakama. The sequence goes on along the minus strand of JAOBRG010021127.1, from coordinate 20,511 downwards.
TTAACATTGAAAATAGTAACGGTAAAGCAAATATGTTCTTTCAGGTGATACTATGCTCCGCTTCGGCCAATTCTCAGTCACTGCTTGAAACACTAAATTGCACGCGATCGCTTAGTTGGTTTCATTACATTTTGATAACGTACATGTTAAAAATAGCAGAAATGTTGAAAAATCAAGCCAAAATGCGTTGTCAAGACACTATGAGAGCTTGCATGGAAAGCTTATTCAACCAGTCTCAACTGATATTGTGTATTATAAACAATCTCTTTTAAAAGCGAACTGAGACCAGGAAAAGTACTGACAACACCCCACTGCAATGTTAGCACATAGTCGGTTACCAACGAGTTTTTTTCTGTTGTCGATAGCAGCCGATCTTAAGTTTTGACATTTTTTTTGAAAAATGGTTTACAAAAACATAAAGACCTCTTATTAGCCGAGTGCGAGGTCCGTACGGCAAGTTATGGACCGAGTTTTTTTCCTTCCTTTTATGAAAACAGGAAGAAAAAAACGAGGATCCATAATTTGCCGTACGGACTGAGCAAACGAGGCTAATAAGATGTTTATTATATGGCTTTGTTGGTTATTCTGGTTTGGAAAAGAGCTAGCGGTCCGTACGGCTACTTACGGACCTGGAACTGACCAATCACAGCAGGCGAAATCATTCAGCCATATAATAATGTTACTTATTTCCATTTTAGGAGTACTTTACAAGTCGGCGAGTTCAAGTAATGCAGGATAAAGCCAAACAACACTGCATGATATATTCAGGCTGTGGACTGTACGCATATGGTTGTGCTTTTTATGTGGCTGTGTATTCAAGTTGCTAAAGTAAAACTGAATTAGATCTGATGGTATCAGTTACAGTTTCAATACGTTCTCCATCCTCTCATTCAGAATTGAATCAACTAACCGAATTGTTGACCGATTCATTCATTTTATAGAGCATGGTTCATAAATATTCCAAGTATTGGTAAATATCAGAAAAATATCAACAAACGGCAACGAACTCAAATCACGTTAACTTGGCGAAGCTCGATTCGTTTTGCAAAAGCGAAACCATACTGAAAGAACCGTTATCAGTTCAGCGGCTAGTTTTTTTTTTATTCTTCTATACTCTCTATCTAAGAAAATGAACTCAATATTATAAGAAGCAATGTATATTGCTGCAACGGTACTAAATATTCTCAACTGAGCGCAGCTGCGCTGCTCTCAAGCTGTTTTCTTTTGTCAAAGAATCGTTTTAGCCCATCATAACGGTAATTTTTTGTCGTAAGTCGTTTAAAAGAGATTTTTTGCAGTTGTATGGAAAACTTAGTAATTTAAAAGCAATAGTTTACAACATAGAAACCAGAGAGTCACGCAGCAACACGACAATTATCTCATTACACTATAGAAACGATATAGAGGTTTCAAAACTTTAATTTCACTAGGTTTGTGCGAAATTTGTGGCCGGAATAAACAGTGATAATAACAGTATTAAAAATAGATAGCGATTTCCTAAAAACTGAATTCTGAATTATCTGCCTTCGCAACTGGCTTTTAGTTTAAAAACATTAAACCAACTAAAAAATTTCGAAGCTAAATTGCTTTCTTTAAACAAAAACGCTCCGGATGAATCTAGTGAAGTATTTGCTCTATTTTTGCCATTGGCGTTTAAGTTATATAGTACATTACGTGTAAAGAGAGTCTTGTAATAATGAGGATATCATAATTTATGGTATTTGTGGAACACTTGAGTCAAGAAGTAATTAATAAACGCAAGTTTTACGTCCCAGCACTGTTGGGGATAAATGATCGTCCATTGTACTGGGTTTTTAACAACCAGTCCCAACTACTTTCGCACTAATCTTCCTTTAGAAATGCTATCTATGTGGAAGCGAAGAAAAACTATAAGGCGAGTATGTCTAAACGAAGATCCATAAAAACAGTAATTAGCACTGATGTAAATGATTTTATATTTGTATTTCCTCTAGGGCAAATTCGGCAGTGGAACTGAAAAGGAAGCCGAGGTTTTGTTGTTGCAAGAAAAATTTACTCGTACGAGTTCTTCAAGTAATCGAACGGCAAACTGGAAGAGTGTTGTGACTCTAACTCACCCTCGTGCTTTGTGAATAATTTAGATACACTGTAAACCTTTGATGACTGCTTTGTGTGTGAATTTGAACTGAGAGACTGTCAAATTTGCTAAGAATTCTGCTCGAGGCTTATTTGTCCTTTCCAGCGTTCTAACAATCACTGGGCCTCGCAGGCACCGCGTCGTTGGTTTGCCTTTCTGGAATTTTCACTGAGAACCAAAGTGAAACGCAAAAAAATGAATAACTCGACAGCGTCAGATTTAACAAGCGGAGATTCTCTAGAAAATAATGCGGAAAAGAACGTAAATCAAGTCTTCTACGTTGTAGCGTTTGCTATTGGATGCACGGGAAACCTGTTGGTCCTGATCGTAGTCATCGGACGAAAGGAACGAAGAACAGTTAACGACCTATTTATATTTAACTTGGCGTTCAGCGATCTGTCGTACTTGTTCCTTTGTCTGCCAACAAATTTTGTGATGTCTTTCGAGACGACCATTAATCATGAGATATACTGTCGCTTCGTGTGGGCGATGCAAACGTGGACTATATGTGTCTGTATATATACACTTGCATCGATGGCAATACACCGCTGTAGAGTTATATTGAACCCTTTCAACCCTGAGCCAACGCACAGGAGAATCTACCTGTGGATAGCGGTGGTGTGGGCGATATCGCTGGTCTACGTCATGCCCCTGATGATTGTAACTAAACCCAAGGTGGTGAAACCCCAGGGCTGCAAAGAAGACTGGCCCTCCCCCTCCCTCCGACGGGCATACACAGCCACACTCTTCATGCTACAGTTTGTCTTACCACTGATTGCCATCGCCATTGCTTACATAAGAATTGGACTGGATTTAACTAGGCCCATTGCTGGGAAAGGCGATGTCGGCGGCAGATCGGCAAGACTCAGCCCAGAACGAAAGCGAGAAAACATGCAGGTGATTAAGACTCTTGCCACTATCGTTGTTTTGTTCGCTGTTTGTCTACTGCCGGCACAAATCGCCTGGATGATGTATGACTTTGGCACTGACCGAGACAAAGAAACAGCTACAGAGGTTTTCTTCAAATTCGCTCCAATGCTTCTTTACTTTCACTCCTGTCTCAACCCCATTGTGTACGGGACCTTGACGAGACATTTCAGGCGCGGTTATATCAAGTACCTTTCATACATCTTCTGTTGTCACATGCCATGGTGCAAAGCCCGTTTCAACCGAGGTAACCAATCGCGTTCCGCACTGAGAAATGGCTCTCTCTCCCCAGCAGAATCTTCCAACTCAACAAGTGAGTATATTTGTCACCGTAACCATGGCAACAAAAAGCAACACAACAAACAAACCTGCTGTTTCAGGCATGCCCACAGAGAAGCTGTTGAAAACCATTTGAAAGATGATGACATGACAACGGAGAACAATAACCTAGTCAACACAGAGGAGACAAATACAAATGGCTGCGGCGACACTGACGCTTTTCTGCCTAACAGGAAGGAGACAACTGTTTAAAGTTAAAACAAGTAAAATTTAAAATGTTAGTTCGCCGGAAACTTTGGAATATTTGGGTCCCTTCCCCCACAGCGAAAGACAAATTAAGTTTTCAAATAGTTGGATTTTAATTTTAAACTTTTTAACAGTCCAAGCACTATGCCCAGGTCCCGCGCCCCCAACTAGTACCCAATTTCCTGCTCTTTTCCGTTCCGGGGAATTGATTTCAAGTTGCGAGGGATTTGTAGTGTTTAGTTAACACTAAGTAAAAGAAAACGTTACTTTGCAAACTATTAGTTGTAAATACAGTTTGTTCTTGCTGATGGTTCATAGTAAAACAATAAATAATAAAAAACAGAAACGAAATGACAAACTTTGAGTTATCACTTCACTTACGACTAGATTATCTTGAATCTTCAAAGGAAACGGTAAAAGGATCCAGTTATCGCATTAAAGCGGAAGGGAGGTTTGGATTACCGCGTTTTCTAAACTAAAAACTCAGGAATATTTTCTATGATTTGTTCGTCTCGGCATAGAACCATTTTTTTTCTTGTTTTAAACTCCGCTCAACTTTCAAAGTCTTATAGTACTGCGGGTTCGTAATCAAATTGCAATATCTTAATTCCCTTCAGCTATTCCCGCACATCCCTACTCCTGTCACCCTAAAAACGCTTAACTGAAATCGTTATGTTTTAGCTAACCACAAGTTTGGTACGTTTACAGCCACAGTGATAAGTGCTGTACAGCCAGCACATTTCTACTGTACGTCGAAGTGCAAACTAGTTGAACATTAATTGATAGCGGCTGAGAGTACTGCCGACTGCGGTCTGACGGCTAGTACAACATGAGTGATGACAATCAATACTGCTTCGTGAGTGCTGTGTACACTAGTAGACCAGTGAATGATGGAATTCGACAGTGCTGTAACAAAAATGTTGCTATCGTCGTCGTGGATACGAGGTTGGCACAATTGGTAAAATTTCTGGCTACCAACGACAGCGTCCCAGGTTCAACGAACAGCTTGATCGAGGGTTTACCTTCTTTCCGGCGCTACACCGTCCGTGGAAAGGGACGTTAAGACCCTGGGCCAGTCGCTAAATCGGCTTTTTTTTCTTTTCCACGCACTTGTTGACAGGAAGTAGGCCTTAGAAAGGCAGCGTGGCCAAAGGGTTTAAAGTGCTGAATCGAAAACCGGAGGTCATGAATTCAAGTCGTCACTCACCATCACTGTAACATGAGCGTCGTCTCTCATCTTTGTTACATCAGCGCCACTCACCACCACTGTCACATTAACCTAGTCCCTCATCGCCGCATTACATATTAACGTCACTCACCATCACTGTCACATAAACATCACCCCTAATCGCTATTACACATTAGCGTCACTCACCATCACTCACATTAGCGTCGTCCCTCATCGTTATTGCACACTATCGTCACTCACCATCACTGTAACATGAGCGTCGACCCTCATCGATATTACACACTAGCGTCACTCACCATCACTGTATCATGAGCGTCGTCTCTCATCTTTGTTACATCAGCGTCACTCACTATCCTTGTCACATTAGCCTAGTCACTTATTGCTATTACACACTAGCGTCACTCACCATCACTGTAACATGAGCATCGACCCTCATCGCTATTTCACACTACCGTCACTCACCATGACTGTCGCATTAGCGTCGTCCCTCATCGCTATTACACGGCTTACGTCACTTACCATCACTGTCACATTAACCTAGTCCCTCAACTTTGTTACCCTTGCGTCACTCATTATCACTGTCTCATTAGCGTCGTCCCTCAGCGCTATTACACACTATCGTCACTCACCATCACTGTTACATTAGAGAGCTTAAGCAACGAGGGCGAGAACGTCAACGAAAACGTTACAAAATAATAGATTTAGTCGCGGAATACAATCACTGCACGTGGGAATGCAACCACCTGGCCACTTCGCCGTCCTTAGAAACAGAACGTAAAAACCTCCGTTGTCGAGTTTTGTAGAGAACGTGAACATTGGAGTACGAATCATTTCAATCTTCATGCAGCTTTAAAAACAAAGCTTCTGATTTTTCATGTTCACACAGCTTCAGGCAAAACGAAAAAGAATCGCACGAGCTATACAAACAGCAAAACGGAAAACGGAGAGTTAAAATTTCAGCAGCCGTTTTCGTTGACGTTCTCGCCTGGCTGCTTAAGCTCTCTATCAGCGTCGTCCCTAATCATTGTTACCCTTGCGTCACTCACCATCGAGTGCCAGTGCAGGTGAATTACAGTGCTAAAAAATGGTTTACAGTGTAGGGAAAATCATGATGTGGTCGTGCGGTGTTAGTGAGTGCAACTAACATACAATTTAAAGACAATGCATATTGCTAACTTGAGAGTGGAATGGTGTAAGGGAGTTAGCGAGAATTCCAATAGGGAACGGTTCGTACAAAAAAATAATACTTAAAAGCGTCTGCAGTGGTGTATGAATGGATAAATGTTCGATCGTGATGTCGGCTGGCCCTGGTTATTCGCTCGGTGGGAACGAGTTGGGGAGGGAACGGGATGATAACTGCCCCACTGTTGATTTTATAGAACAGCGCGAGGTCGTGTTCCGTGTGGCGAGACTGTAGAGATGACCAGCCAAGGTCCCTGATCACTAATGCTACACTGCTGGTACGGTCGTAATTACCGCAGAGAAATCTGGCAGCCCTTCTTTGGATGCTCTCGATGTCGCTCACGTCCATTTTAGTGTGTGGGGACCAAGCTGTGGTTGCGTATTCAGCTATTTGGCGAACGAGACCCATATAGATCCTTTCCTTTACGGTTATACTGCACGATGACAAATTTCTCTGTAGCACACCCAAGATTCTGCCTGCTTTTTTCTTAACTTCTTCACACTGTTTTGTCCAGCTAAGTGTACTTCATATGTAGACACTGAAATTTTACCCCCTCTAAGGTTGGAGTAACACATGGAGTACATGTATGCATAAAAACGGCGACAGTTGTTTCTTGAGAGTTACTGACAGTGTATAACACTTTCTGGGGGGAAATTCATTTGTTAAAGTGAGGCCCATTGTTCGAGATTAAACAGGTCCTGCTGTAAGATAGAATGGTCTTCATCACAGATTTTTAACGGGGCCGGAGTTTTCCAATACATCCCCGCGCAACAGGAATAAGCTGCACAGAAGTTTTTTTTACCACGCAGTTCGACAGCCACGTTGAGTTTGAACTGTCGACTCCAGCGTCGAGCTAATGCTTCCTCATTTAAACTGATTAAAGAGCGAATGTCGGAAAACTTGTCCGTTGGTGACAAAATCGACTGTAGGACATGAGATGGCTGTAAGATTCACATGGAGCACTAAAATGTATCGCCGCCATTGTTGAAGACCGCTGACTATACGCACTATCGTCACTTAGGCCATCACTGTCACATTAGCCTAGCCCCTCATCGCTTTTACACACTAGCGACAATCACCATCACCGTCGCCTCAGCGTTGTTACCTTATCGTCACTCACCATCACTGCATGCCACTGATCGCATTAGCGTTCCATCGTCCATCCTGGGCCCGCGGAAGGGCAGAGGATCTTCAGCCATAGTTATACAGTTTATGCGATCAACAATATCAAAGTCTTTAGAGAAGTCTAAATTTTTCCGCGTGAAAAGTCCAGCCATCTTATATGCTCGTTAAATTTTGCATTTCTCTGTTATTTTGTTGATGGTTGAAAGTAGTGATGTTAGTCGATAATTGTCCGGGGGTTGGTTGTGGTTGATTTTTTTTGTAGACTGGAATTGGTCACATAAAAATTTATCCCGGTTTATCATCAGCGCGCGCACTGATTTTTGCCAGTAATGGGACAAGTGACAAGCAATTTGGTCGGCGGCATTTTGCAACGCTTGAGTCCCTTTTATACACGCCAGCTCATTGGATTATTTTCAAAACAACTGTGTCACGCTCGCATAACCAATCAAAATCCCTCTAAGAAATCTTCACTTTGTCCACATGCGATCGCTTCGCCTGAGTGAGCAAGAGAGATGATCACCATTCTCATCTGTAATACTGATGGTTTTTGTTATTTCTCAAGTCTCTTGGTCGTCGCAAGTTTTAAAGAAATGATATATGGCTGCAGTATCGGTAATTCCTCTACGTTTCTAGATGTTTACTCTGACCTTTCCAGTGGAAGTATTGACGGCCATTCAGTTGCAAATGAGTACAAGTACAACAGTGCTGCGATTGTAGTCTTTGTTGGACGCTCTCAAAGCGAAACACAAAATGTTATTGAGGTCCACCCCACTTTGGAAGTTAATAAAGTCGTTTCCAGTGCGGTAGTTGGTGGTGTAGATTTACTCCCGAACCGACAAAAGAAGTATTACATGTAGACCTTAAAAAAAGCACCCTCCCTCACTGAATTTTTTGAAAATTTTGATGATAAACCGAAATATTTTTTTAAGTGTCCTTATGTAGTTAATTTAAAGTATTCAAGCCTACATCTACTACTATAGAAGACACATTGCAAATCATTTGTAGAAAAACCACATATGCTCTTAAAATTGCTTTCAAAAGAGTGGGATGGGACGGTTAAAGAGATCCAAATATAACACACTGTACAACTTGTTAGACCCAAACGAATCTTACATGGAAGACTTTTAGTTTTAAGACAACTTTTAATTTCAATTCCAATTGACGATTTATAATTTTGGCAAAACTTTTAATACCATCTTTATTATGAGTGAGTATGATGATATGAGTTGAAATCATCAAGTTTTAAATATGTTTTCGCTGCTCGATTCTAGTTTTTTAAACAAATACTGGAATAGTTTAAATTGTCACTTTTCGGCCCGAGCGTGCTCTTTACTGTACGCTGTTGTTGGACATCAAAAATTTCAAGTATTATTTGCTGTGTGAGCAGATTTGGGCATTATTAACAAAATTAACTATGATAACTCCAGAATATGAAGCAGCTGCCATGCGTTATATTGCATCTATCTCACTCTCGCAGCCTTGAAACTGTTGAACCGTGAAAACTCGTTCAGCTCTAGACTAGCTCTCTTCTAAAAGTTGCGTAAGAAATCCGGTTCTTTTAAGGTTGCATTCTTTAACATTGATTTAGAAATCTGATGCATGCACTTTCCATTACCTGCTGTGCTTATAATTATTATGTTTGCTATAACTTGTCGTTGGGAATTAAATCAGAAACAAACGAACGGTTCACAGCAAATAAGGCTACAGCTGTAGTGAAATAAGCGTAATTTAGCCATGTACATTAATTGTACGACCCGATTGTACAGTCGTTTCTGAGAGCACTGCGACATGCATATTAAGATTGTTTCGATTCTTTCTTTCTTTAAGCTTTTTAAAAAAAACACGTTGTCGGCTATAAAATCTAAAAGCTTCTACATTTTTGAAGTCAAAGTCGAAGACCGTGAAGCCAGAACTTCAATATAACCGACCACGTGGTCATTCAATCATTCGCGTGCAGTCAAATGACGGCCAAATGCCAACGCGGCCGGAAGGAACAAAAACAGCATTTAATGAGTGCTATTTGTAGACTAGTTGTTCTGCTTAAGTAGTGAATCAATATTTTGACTCGTTTCCGTAAAATTAGCATTTATAGAACTTAGCACGTTCCCGACGCACGCACGTCAGACAGGCCAACAAAAGCCGGAACCACGCGGAGCATGGCACGCGTCACGGCACACGCGCGCACGACAAGTTGCCCGGCTCCCTGGTTTGGTTTGGTCCGTTGTTGGATGTTTAAAACTGCCTTGGTTCCTATTGAACTCTTCTCTAACTGCGTTTTCTGTTAAGTAGAAAACGGGATTTCGTAATTGCATGTCTCACAGAGAACAGATAAAGAAAAAGGGCAATAATAGAGGCGAACTGTATTGCAGTGGTGAAGTGAAAAGAACTAATCTTTTTAAAAGATGTTCAAACAAATCACTTTGGGCTGAAACGAATAAAACAATAACAAAACGAATAATACAGATATCGTGATGTTTTAGGCAAGGAGATATCATGCAAGAGCCAGCTTTGAATCAAATCATTATAATAAAACAAACTTAGATCATACGAAAATCATTTTTTCCCCCTACACTTATCGAAAATTTGCTAATCGTTTTTTTAATAGTGGACATGACATGTAATCGTGGACAGTACAATTTCACTCCATATGAACGGTCCAGTGAACAAAGAGCTGTGTACATTGTACGTACATTGAGGTCTCTGGAGGGTTACGAGTTTGGGTGCCTGATGTGCAAACAGTCTTCTAACATATGCAAATACTGACTCCAGTTCACAAATACAATGAGTGATCGTTACATTGAAATCCTCTCAAAAAATAATGATGACTCGAGTGAAACGTTCTTACGAAAAGGAGTGCAACTGACTGAACCAGTTTCTTTTTTGTCAGAGGTTAACGGAAGATCTTGATGCTGGAAATGCTGCTACAAGTAACTGCATTATCAAAACTACTAATTACTCTTAAGTTTCTTGTTTGGTCACTGGTAGTCATTATCGCGCTCATTGTTGGTCTCGTGCAAACCAGAGTTTATGGTTATGCCACCAGACATGTGTCAGTCACGTGACATGTCTGCAGCGTTGCAGCGGACAGAAATGTGGGTTGCCTTTCCTTTACTGCCAACCATTCGCGCCAGAGGACGCGATCAGTGGAGCTAAGTAACATATGAACAAACGGGATATATTCAATCACATGGATTTGAAACTCAAGCCATTGTCGCTGTTGGTCTTATTAACCGTAGCAGAATGCTTTGTAGCCTCGCACGAAGTAAGTAGCTATTTTAACCAGTTGAAAATTAAACTACGTTACGTGTGTAGCTTGCGTTGAGAACGAGTGAATTACTAACGACTGTCGCCCACGTGGTTTGTTCCAATAGTGAATAGAGAGTTTAGGAGATCAAAACTCCAAAGTAGACGAGGATGTTCAACAAAACAACAGACCTAATTATGGAGCGAATCCGGCAAGAAACTGTCACGAGAGTTCATTGAGCAGACAACTCGATGTATTGATAGAAGCTCCTTTTAACACTAGAACTTCCAAGTTGCTCGTTTATTTTGCCGAGAAAAAAGTGATAAAAAACTAGATCTTGATTTGTTGAATACATTGAAAAGGAAAGCTCTATGTTCATAAACACAACCGTTTTTTCAATTGCTTCAGAGCTCCATGTATTCCGTGTGGAGGTCGTACATATATATCCTCGTTGCTCTATTTCAGAGAATTAAAACGTTTAATTAAAACGAATATATTTAAAATTGAAATTTTTATTCCGATCAACGACAGAGTTAGTCGCAGTGGCGACCAGGCATCCAGTTTACGAGTAATATTATTAAATAGCAACATTTTAAAGAGTTGTCACTTCATTTACTCGGTCTCGAGCATTTCAACCTATTTTACATTCAAAGTTGGTCGACCACTAGCATGTTTTACATTTTCGATCGTTTGAATGATCAAATAACAAATGGATTCATAATAAACGCCCTTCTGAAGAACTGCACTTGGTGATGTTATCGAAACTGTTAATAGATTATGTAAAAAAGGTTCAAAAGGCTAAACCACAAATCAAAAAATTTACACATCCCGTATTGTTACAGTTACAGCTGTATTAAGCCTTACAGAATCTCACATAACGGTTACAAAAGAAAAACACTTTCGCAAGAATTAAACAAAACATCGATTTTTTAAAATCACTTTTTATAGAATGGCAATGTCAGTAAGCCAACGCAAGAGAGCAATAAGTTGTTGTCAGACAATTTAAGAGGTGGGCACAAGCAGTTAAACAACTCTGAACATAAAGAGGGCGAGGGGCTGGAGGAGGCAGTGGAACCACAGAAGTTAAACAACCACAGATGGAGTGGGTTGCGAAATGTAAACACTACAGCGTCGACTTCAACAGCCCCCTCTCCAAAACTCCTTAAGAAAGAAAGGAAAACAAACCATAACAGCAGCAAGAAAATTCGAAGGAAGCTGAGAAAACTGCGGAAGGAACTGCAAACGTTGATGTCCAGGGTAGGGTTTAAATTCTAAGAAATGTTTACTTATTTTTCCAACTTTTACCAAGCTTTATGAATAAACAAAATATTCGAAAAGGGGATCAAGAAAACTGAACTCGGAAACCGTTATCCCAATAAGAGCGATATTATTTTTATTCTACGAATGACGTTTCAAGTAACTAGTTTGCAAAAATTTCAGACATGGTCAATTTTGTTCCCATTGTAAGATGCTACGTTGATTATTAGTGTTTTGAATATCAACAACTTTTTCTCGCTCTACAACCCAACGTTCTTTTCTTTCCAGGAAAACTTTAGAAAAAAAAATTTAGTTAAAAGTATCGTTTAGAACCTCAGATTGACCAGTTGCGAGTCTTGCTCTGTAAGGGAGGTACTGTTCGCGCTTAATGCTTTGCATTTCTTGGTGAGGAAAAGCCAGAAAGGATGAGGGATGTTTTCTTGACTTGTGCATGTGCAATAAAATTGTTTCAGTTATCAAAACGTTCACTTCTGATTATTTAATTTTTAAACCGGTTAAAGAAACAATTTTGCAGTTGGATGATTGATACAGTTCAACTACAAAACAGTTCCTTTATTTGTGTAAGTTTTTTTTTACCTTTTTTTTAACGTGGGTTGAGCAGCAGATCAAACAGCCCATCTCAGTGTACCAGTGATATTCAAAGACACATGCAGTTTGCATAATTGTGCGCTGCAAACCACTTAACAAAGCACTAAGTGCGTTGTAGGCGGTATTAAAACGATTCTAAAACAACTCTGTGGGTTGCTGTTCATTGTTCTTTTATTCGTGATGTATTTTTATTTTTTACTGGTTGTTATAAGATAAATACGTTCTCCGAACACGTAAATATACTTATAAAAACATAATTCTGACTGGGTGTTCCGTTCGATCAACTAGTACAGCTGGCAGCGAAATGATATTGCTGTTGTAGTAAGCGAAACAGAAGGCAACCAGGTCACTCGCCTGCAGCCACTAGACAACCGGTAGACTATACTCAAACAAACGATATTGAATATTATTAATAATAACATTTTAGAGAAACAAACTTGTATATAAGTTTGCGACTGTTATATAATCGTTAGGAAAATGATAAGTATTCTAAAACACCATGACAAAAACCTGAAACAAATTCAGACGCTTATAGACAGAGGCAAACCGAAAACACGGCGGTATAAAATATTACCGCAGCACAAGATTAGATCTGACAAATTGAGATACACACACAAATATAACAAAAAAACACTGAACGCCATATCAGTAACTAAGATAACCGGGCATAATTATACAACCAAAAACAAGCTGATAATTAGATCACTAGCTAGTTTACTTCTAAAATTTAAGTTTTCTCTTTCAGACAATACAACGCAAGGAATGTAAGCGGTTTGCTGATTGTAAAACCAACGAATGCTGTCTGTGGAAAGGCAAGAAACGATATTGCAGGAAAAGACCCAAGTTGGGGCACAGGTGCAGGCCATCTCTGTTGGTACGTGAGGTGCCTTCATATAAAACCATTACTGGGTGTCCACTGGTTTTAACGTCCAGTTTTGAGGAATTACAGGACACATTTTGTTAAAAAAACAATGACGACAAGTTTCACAATAAAAAACCCCAGAAAATATAGGACACAAAATAGAAGGTTTCAAGCAGTCAAGCACTGTCATTTTGAAAGTAGGTAAGAGCATTTATCGGCCACTGATAAAAGACTTATAAAAGCAACAGAACCATTTGCCTTGATCTTTTATCAGTCAGAGTGACTCATTTCATTACCCTTTAATGCAGTTCTATTAAGCTGAAACGGTTATGTTTGTTAAAAATGGCAACTAATTATTTTGTTTATTATATGGCTAGCTAGCTTCGCTAGCTGTGATTGGTCAATTCGAGGTCCATAACTTACGGTGCGGACCCCGACAGACCTGGACAATTGCTTTCTTTTGTTTTTGCTTCATTTGTACGTTGTTTGGTGATTTTTACAAACGAAATGGTCAATCACTTGAAGTTTTGGGCTTGAGAATAGGCTGTTTAGACTCGAAAAAGAAACAAAAAGCAGAAATAATTACACTGCACCAACAATATACTGTTACAATTGTCGACAGCAAAAATGCAAAAAATCCCATGAATCTATCAGATCAAATAACTCTGTACTTCTGTTTCCATAACACATGCAAGAGCAGTCGAACAAATACTGTTGCACAAAAGCTTTTGACTGGACAACACCTCGAAATTTTTATACATTTTTTTAAAAAAGAGTCGGAACTACAGTAAATAAAAAAACTAAAGTCTAAAACACTGAATTCACGACGACGACAACCTAAGTAAAACACCGAAACTTTATGGACAGAAACAGTCAAGCAAGGCTCTATACGAGGATAAACATGACTACATAGTACAAGTTATCCTCGAATTGACTTTTGTAAGGAAATATTTCCTCCGTAAAAAACCTTGAGTGCTATTGCCTGTTTAATGTACGCCTAAACACTCCTTGAAAGGAAATGCATTCAGAAATATAATACTGCAACAGAACAAAGTCTTCGTTACCAGAGTGTTGATCTAAAAGTACGGGACATAACAGATTTCTATATTCTGAAGTTTAATAATTTATTAAAACTAATAGCCTCTTCGTTTATTCCAAAATCCACTTCATTATATTTCTGGTTTTTATTGATTGTTCTTTAGAAAAATACCCGAAATGGAAAAATCGATACGAAATGCTTCACTACGAAAACTTGCTGTCAGTCAAAACATCGGTTTCGATTGAGAACGACCTTGACAAGTTAACGCTATTATAATTGATTGTACGGTTTACGGAAACAATTTAAAAGAACCAGTGTAAGAACTTGCAAAATTACTAACCCTATCGTTCCTTTTTGCGAGTCGCTTCTCGTAACTTTCAGTCGGCAATTCCATACACAAAAAGCATGAATCCGTCCTCATTGGCTGTTCACATTCTTCTTGTTCTTACGCTCCAAACAAAAGTGTACGAGACGCCGAAACTTCTGTCAAAGAAGTCAAACAACTTTTACTATTTCCGATTAAACTTGCAACAAGACAAACTGGAAAGTCTGAAAAAACTTTCATTCTGATTGGCTAATCTAAAACCCAACCAAAACGACGTGTGTCAGTGAAAAGCGCGGGAATTTTGGCGCGCGTTTCGCAACAGATCGACCAAAAGGAAAAATTAGTAAAAGTACGAAGTCAGTTCCACTTCAAAAAAAAGAAAAAAGCCATATAATAAACATCTTATTAACCTCGGTTAATAAGGGATATATACTGATCGGAAGGATCTTGGGGCCGGACTTTTGACCATCAAAATAGGAATGGGGCGTTTGTCAGGGGGGACGCTCACGGCTGGAATAGAGTCGCACACTATATATGGAACTACTATTACATTCGAGGAAGGTTAGCAATTCCAAAAATAAACTCTACCTAATAATTAGTTCTGGCCAGTAATGGGGTTGTTATTCTAATTTCGCTGGTCACCGATTATCGGCTCATATTCTGGTGGTTGACTATATATAGAATCTTCTACACAGCCCGGTCTTGGTGGCGAGTGTCCGTGCCCAGTTGGTGCAACGTGCACATTGGTCAACTCAGACAAGAAAACGAAGCTCTTCAAGCACAAGTGTCGACTGATCGTGAAGAACGAGCCGACAGAAATGGAGCAATCCTCCCATAGGAGAAACAATCGATTGCAACGAGATATCACGAACGCCTTCTGGCAGACGAGACACTCCTCCGGCTAACTGAACATTTTTGTTGACATGTATGGCATGATGGCAAGGTACATGTAGATGGGTGAACTAACAGAAACTAAATATTGGATCGTTGACCGATTAACAAGCACCTGGGTCAAGCTCTAAAAAACTGGAAGGAAACCCCTGTTAATACCTTTTAAACGATTTTGTCCAACGAACAGCTACAGTAAAAAACATTAAGCTTGATAGTCCTTATGATTTTGAGGAAATTCGGTTTTGAATGTTCTTGTCAGTTTTAGGAATGGGTACAAAGGGTTCACACAAAAATTTCTAAAGAAAAATTCAACGACTTTTCAATGACCAATTGTAGTTTTTCATCACTAAGAAATGCTGAAAATCCAGCCTTTGGGGGCACGTTTTTGTGCGATGACAAAGAAATTTTTTCCAGTTTTCAAACATGAAGTTCAATGACTTTCCATTACCTCAGTCATTTTTTCTAAAATCGATAACTTTTTCGGGCCTGGAAAATGCATTTTCATTTACCATGACCGTGTAAACCTTTGTTCACGCAAGGCAACCATAAAATAAAATGGAAGATGTAGAAGTTTCATTGGTTGCGCTGCCTTGTACCCGCATTCGGAGTCAGGCATCAGGCGATGTTGCAAATTCCAAATAGACATCCAAAACTCCGATACATTCTCTTTTAAACTTTAGCTTTTAAAAACTTTACCAGAGCCAGTTTCCAATATAAAATCCCGGCCAAATTTTAAACATTTACTCAACCCCCCCCCCCCCCTCCTCCCCAGAGTGATTCCATCACGCTTTCAACTGCCTAAACTCACTCTCAAAGGGTCTATTTTCTCGTGATATCGATGTTAACAATTACTTTCCGCATATATGCAAAACGACGCGAAAACCCCTTGGAGACAGTACGACTTAAAGAACATAATTATGTTCAACCACCAGCCTGAAAGTATTGCTACCCTTTCGTCAGAGGTGTTACTACTATCACATAACACATCTATCTACCTTCTGCAATGCACATCTTGCGAGTAGATCATTTGTAATTGTCACTAGCCTGCGTAGCAAGCGTTTCTGTGGGTTTTCAGAGCAGAGAAAGACCGAAGAACGAGATTTTGGATGATTTGGCCGCGCGAGAAATGGGAGCTAGCGAAAAATGGCTCCGCTCCCATTTCTCGCCCGGCCAAATCATCGAAAATCTCGTTCTTCGATCTTTCTGTGCTCTGAAAACCCACAGAAACGCTTGCTACGCAGGCTAAGTTGTCACAATTAATGCACACCAAGCGCTCAACTCGCCTGCACTTTATAGAGCACAAACGACAGTATTGCAAGTTAAAACTATCGTGGAAATACATCTTTTAGAATATCTTGTGCTTTTTACAAAAACATTAGCTCTAACTACAATCGGGATTAACCACCAATACTCCAACTGATTGACATAAGGTTTGTAAGTACCTTAGGCCCAGAAAAAAATGAGGCGGGAGGTCCTTATTATTTTGTCATTTTATGTTATTTTCAAAAACATGGGTTTTATGAACCCTTTGCTAATTTCAATATTTATTATCAGCAAGTTTTTGTTTTGATCCGTAGCTACCTAAAAGTTAGAAACTTTCAACTTCCAATACTAGCTCTTTTTGTTGTTTGGAAACTCCAACCTAAAATATAGCAGTATAGAGCTACTACAGACCTCCATTTAGAGCAGTACGGGTTTGTCGCTACTTCATGAACTCAAAACAATGTTGCAATGTTCAAAATACACATCGTCAAAATCTCCGCTCGAAAACTGACGAAACGGGTCAGTTAATATCATTCTCCCATCCACAACTGTTTTTGCGAACTAGGGTTCTTTGAAGGAATGATAGTGCAAGGGGCATATGAAAGAAGGCATTTTACAGTGAAAACCAGAACATACAATATCGTGTAGACTTAAGGTTACCGTTCACTTTGAGCGGTGTTTTCAGTTTTCCGTACGTAACTCCGTTTATATGCATCGGATACCCACAAACCTATATATCAATGGAATCCTTACAAAACTATCTGAATGATGGTTGAAAAATTGTTTAAAAATTTTGATTTATAAACGAATGCGAGCACCACAGTTCAAATTGTTTATTTCACTTCTAGACGTCAATGCGGCTGTCAGTTTCAATTTCAACCATTTCTAGTTTGTATGAGGTTCAGCACAATTTTTACTCTAATTCTGTCCTAGCGATTTTTAATTGAAAGTGTCGTTAATTTTTTACAGGTGTTTGAAGAAAACTCCTTATTTACAGCGTACAAAACTGTCCTGATTGAGTCATAAAAAATGATTGGAGCGAAGTTTCGAAATTCGCCAGGACGGTTTTCATCTTCAGCTAATGTTTTATGAACTTGCCAAATTTGACGGCAAGAAGCTAAAAATTGGGGGAGCATTGATCCTTTGCGTTATCGTAGTTTTAGTAAAAAAATGTCTCGAGAAATTCACTCCTTAAGGGGAGCGTCACATATCGATTTTCGCCACGAGAAACGTCATATGTACGTTAGGGGGGGGGTTGGCGGCTGTGACATTTCTACGAAAAGCCGTGTGGAAATAATCGATAGTTTGTTGAGAAAAGCCGAAACCGCCGATAAACATCGCTGAAAAAATATAATAACATAAAAAAACTACTGTAATTCAGTCACTGTGTAAGCCATCGATATGTCGTTCACTGGCATCATTTATATCAGGGTTTCATGAGTTTTCCTACTTCATTCAATACAGTAGACGCCGATTGTCTTCATGTTTGTTTTTACTGAGCATGCAGTAGATCATATATCAGAAACGTGGACTAATTAGCTCTGTTTCCGTCTATTCTTCCCTGACGATGAAGAGGTGGCCGACTTCTCAATTCATGACTTCCAGGTTGTCGAGAAAGAACTGAACACTGAAGTCGGTAGAAAAGTCAAAGTCGCATACCAGGGTAGATATAAGCGAAGTGAATGAGAACAGCTATCAAGTTTTCTTTAATGATGGAAAGGAGATTGCTGAAATTAGTCGCGAGCTCATACAATTTTGTTGAGGTTTTTACCTAGTCCTTTGCCTGTAAGCCGTTGTAAGCGTTTAAGCTGACACATTTTATGTTTTAAGACAATAAGCGGTCCGGCTTCTTAGTTTTGTTTCTTTTATTTCTGTGTGAAATATCACCATTGATAATAGTAGGAAAATATACTGAACATAATCATGTGAAGGACTCGCCCAGAATTTTGAGCCTACTGTACATATATTAAGGGAAGTCGCACATATCGATTTGTTCCACCAGAAACGTCAATCTAATGTTTGGGGGTGGGGGTTTCTCGACCCTGACGTTTCTTCTGTAACAAAACGTGGAAATATCGATAGTTTGCTAATAATATCAAATAGGTTTTAATTGATGAGATTTATTCTTTCATAATTTTGCGCACTTGCTACTAGAGAATGAAATTATTAGAATACCGTCTATAATACTCGATCTTTTGAGACATACATTTTCATTTTAATGACTTTTCAAATAATAAGCATGAAACAAAAATGACGAACCTAAATTGTCATCCTCGGAGACCCAGGATCAGAGTCAATTCGTTAGCGAGCAGGCAAATCGAAAGACGGATTGTAAAGCAAGTTTACGTTTTGCCGCTTACAATAATTTATTGTCTTCTTTCTGATGAGAAAGAACAGAGTCGGTGAAAATGTTACTCCTTTGCCTTTAGAACTATAAACCATTTCTCTTGAGCGCTCAAACAACAATGAACATAGGCGGCTTTATACTTTAAAAAAACCATGAGCATGCTACTTGAGCACTACATTAAATATTCTTACAGTTGATTAAACAGAAACCTATGTCTCACATACATTACGAAAAGTTAAAGCTCAAACTAACTTCAACAACGTGTACTTATACACTGGTAACCATTTTGATTTGTTTCTGAGTTATTAGTAATCCAAAACCAGCAACTAAAATAGCTGCAAGCTGAGTGAATGCATACTCTATGTATGTTCACAAACACATTTATCAGATGTAAATATCGATAATCATGGCTGACGTTTCTACGGGGGGTGGGGATGGGGTTGGCGGAGAAACGTTTCTCGTGGAACAAATCGATAAGTGCGACTTCCCTAAATCTCCCAATTATTTTATAATCATTTTAAAAGAATCATATAACGTTTCTTCAGTGAATATGAACTGAAAAAGCGTTTCAGACAAACAATTGTAACCTTACTTAGTATCATTATAAATTAAAAATGATATATTGCTTATAAAACATTAATAAAATATCGATATTCCTTTGTGACGTTTCTGGGGGGGTTCTCGGGAGAAACGTACATATGACGTTTCTTGTGGGGAAAATCGATATGTGACGCTTCCCTAAGTACGCCGCACTTCATACAACTTCACTTCCGGTAAAATTCTCTTTCGTCATATCTCGCAAACTATTAGACCTATTTAGAAACATTTTTTTCCTACTAGAAGCTCATTCAATGTACTTTTATTTTCTGCAAAAATCTCAATTTCGAACCGTTCCAACGTGAACGGTAGCCTTAAGCAGAAATGAGAAGCGACGTTGTCAATGTCGTAACCTGGGACGGATCAAGGGGTGGGTCGGCCGAACCTCCTTTAGTGAAACGCAATACCATATTATTCTTGTGAAAAGGACTTGTCGAACAACAATAACATAATGTAGGCGAATGTTTAGTCGACCAAATCGTGGATCCGCCCCAGGCAACGTCATCCCCGTTTTATGTTTCAATTCGTAGCAGTTCCGACAATAGTCTCAGTTGTTAAATTTTATATTTACGCATCAGGTCATCAAACGCGTTTTACTGTTTGTATTTTGAGGTTGTTTTTCAGTAGGATCGGATTTTTCACCAACGATTTTCAGGTTTTGCTAAGGTCATTTTAGGTTTTAGTAAGAAATAATAAGTAATAACAAAAAGCGATACAGTAAACATCTTGCTATTAACCCAGAGTTGGAAATTCTCACATGCACACCTGCACAACACATATATTAATCCCTGTTTACACGGTACACACTAACCCGGGTTATTTCCTGCAGGGTGTCAAGCACTTTAGGGGTCCAAAAATATAGGATTATAGGACAACATTACCCGAAAATATTGAACAAAATCCACCAAAACTGCAAAAATATAGGACTCACAAACACTTTAATAAAGGTGCATTTTAAGGTTTTATATGTAATATATATTATCTTAATAATGTACTCTTCCCATACAGTGCC